>REGL01000261.1:147943-165147 GCA_004194395.1 Aurelia aurita complex sp. Pacific
GGACCTGCCGCAGCAGTGCTTGGCACCCGTGCGAATTGCGTTACAACTCTGTGCAAAAGCGATCCCGAAGGAGTGCAGCCGTTGATCATTATCGTATCCCCCGCAAAGAAACTGAACGAAGAGCGTGCGCGTGGTCATGCGCAAACGGTGCCGCGTTTCCTTGATGAGGCGGCAGAACTGGCCGCTGTGGCCCGTGAGTGGTCCGAGGATGAGATCGCCAAATTGATGGGGATCAGTGCGACGCTTGCCAAGCTCAATAAAGAGCGGTTTCAGGCGTGGAATGGCGATGGGACCTGCGCTGCGGGGCTGATGTTTGACGGTGACGTCTACAAGGAGCTGGAGCCAGCCACATTTGACGATGTGACCAAGGACGCCGCACAGCGGCGGCTGCGCATTCTGTCGGGGCTATATGGGCTGTTGCGCCCCACGGACGCCATCGAGGCCTATCGCCTTGAAATGGGGCGCAAAACGCCGGGGCACCCAGCCGGGACGCTCTATGGGTTCTGGGGCGACAAGATCGCTGCCGCCATCGTGGAAGAGGCCCGCGAGCTGGGCGTCGACAGCGTCCTGAACCTCGCTTCAGAGGAATATGCCAAGGCGGTGCCTCCCAAAGCGCTGGGCGATCTGACGCTGATCAGCCCGCGCTTTGAGGAGGAGCGCGGCGGCAGCCGTAAGGTGATCGGCATTGCCGCCAAACGGGCGCGTGGCGCGATGGCGCGCTGGGTGCTGGAGAATGGCATCACTGAGGCCGATGATCTGAAGGGCTTTACAGTTGGGGGCTATGCGTTTGACGCTGATGTCTCCACGCCGCAGCGCCCGATTTTTGTGCGGGGCTGATCCGTGGACGACCTCGACCGCCGGATCATCGCGGCCTTGCAGCATAATGCGCGTGAATCCACCACCAAACTGGCGGCAAAGCTGGGGGTGGCGCGCACCACCGTGCATGAGCGGATCACCCGGCTGGAGGAGCGCGGCATCATCGCGGGCTACACCGTGGTGCTGCGCGATCCCGACGAGGGCAACCTGGTCATGGTGGTGGTGCTGTTGGAAGTGCAGCAAAAGGAAACCGGCCGCATTATCAAGCGGCTGGAATCCTACCCGGAAATTCGCCAGTGCCTGTCGATCAATGGCGAATACGATCTGATGGTCTCGGCCGAGGCGCCGCGGATCGAGGATCTGGACATTCTGGTCGACGAGGTGGGCCGCATTCCGGGCGTGCAGCGCACCAATACGCTGGTGGTCTTTGGCCGCCGTATTGATCGCGTTTGAACGATATGACGATTGATCCGTCATTTTGGCGTGATTTTACGTCACTCCGACAATCCTGACCCTACAAAACGAACAATTGAACCTGCATGCTGGTCTCAAAGAGGAGGTGCAGGTCATATGCAATGGAACATCTGTGTCGTGGGCGCGGGCAAGATCGGTCAGGCGATTGCCACGTTTCTGAAAACATCCGCCAATTATCAGGTTACGCTTGCGGATCATGATCTGAACGCGCTGAGCGCGGTTGCGGATCTGGGCGTGCCGACCCGGCAGATCGATGCCAAGGATCCGGTGGATCTCGCTAAGGGGCTTCAGGGTTTTGATGCGGTGATTTCTGCCGCGCCGTTCTTTTTGACGCCGATGATTGCCGAGGCCGCCAAAACGGCGGGCGCGCATTATTTCGACCTCACCGAAGATGTGGCCGCAACCGATGCGGTGCGCAAACTGGCCGAAGGGAGCAAGACAGTATTCATGCCCCAAAGCGGCCTTGCGCCCGGTTTTGTGGGCATCGCGGGTGCGTCACTGGCGGCAGAATTCGATGAGCTGGACAGCCTGCATATGCGGGTGGGCGCGCTGCCGAAGTTTCCGACCAACGCGTTGAAATATAACCTCACATGGTCCACCGACGGGCTGATCAATGAGTACTGCAACCCTTGCGATGCCATCGTGAATGGCGCGCGCACCAAGACCGCGCCGCTCGAAGATTACGAGCGTCTGAGCCTTGATGGGGTGGAGTATGAATGCTTCAACACCTCGGGCGGGCTTGGCACCTTGCCGGAGACACTGGACGGGAAGGCGCGGGCGGTCTCTTATAGGTCGATCCGCTACCCCGGTCACTGCGACATCCTAAAAATGCTGCTGCATGATCTGGGACTGGAACGCCGCCGCGACCTGATGAAAGAGATTTTCGAGAGCGCATTGCCGCGCACCGATCAGGACGTGGTGCTGGTCTATTGCACCGCGCGGGGCCGCATAAATGGCGAGCTGCGTGAAAAGAGCCTCATCAACAAGAGCTATTCCCGTCAGATCGGCGGCAAGACATGGAGCGCGATCCAAGTGACCACCACCGCAGGCGTTCTGGGTGTGGTGGACCTGGTGCGGCAAGGCGTCCTGCCCACCAGCGGCTTTGTGCGTCAGGAGCAGGTGAACCTTCAGGCGTTCCTTGAGACTGAATTTGGCCAGCTCTACCGGGCGGGCGACATTGACCACATGACAGACACAACAAAATTGGCAGCTGAGTGATGAAAGACATGGCACAAACAGCAGACGATATCCTGAAGAACCTCGACCTGACGGCAGCAGAGCTGAGCGGTGGCAGCCGCGCGGTGCGCTCGCCCATTGATGGCAGCACGCTGGCGGAGGTCCACGACACCCCCGCAGGCGAGATGCCCGCGATTCTGGAACGCGCGCAGTCCGCGTTTAAGGCATGGCGCGTGGTGCCGGCCCCGCGGCGCGGCGAACTGATCCGCCTGCTGGGTGAGGAACTGCGCGCCGCCAAGGATGACCTTGGCGCGCTGGTCAGCTGGGAAGCGGGCAAGATCACCTCTGAGGGCCTCGGCGAAGTGCAGGAGATGATTGACATCTGTGATTTTGCCGTGGGTCTGTCGCGCCAGCTTTATGGTCTGACGATTGCCTCGGAACGGCCCGGCCACAGCATGCGCGAAACATGGCATCCTTCGGGGCCGGTGGGCGTGATCTCGGCGTTCAACTTCCCGGTTGCGGTCTGGTCGTGGAATGCGGCGCTGGCGATTGTCTGCGGCGATCCGGTGATCTGGAAACCGTCGGAGAAAACACCGCTGACGGCGCTGGCCTGCACCAAGATCTTTGAACGCGCGGTGAAACGCTTTGGCGAGGATGCGCCTGAGGGCCTGCTGCAGACCCTGATTGGCGATGCGGAACTGGGCAAGGTGCTGGTCGCCAGCCCATCCGTGCCGGTGATTTCCGCCACAGGGTCGACCCGCATGGGCCGCGCGGTGGCACCTGTGGTGGCAGAGCGGTTCGGCAAATGCATTCTCGAACTTGGTGGCAATAACGCGATGATCGTGGCCCCCTCGGCGGATCTGGAAATGGCGGTGCGGGCGATCGTGTTCTCTGCCGTGGGCACCGCCGGTCAGCGCTGCACCTCGCTGCGCCGCCTGATCGTGCATAACTCCATTCGCGAGGATCTGGTGAAACGCCTGAAGGCCGCCTATGCCGGTCTGCCTATTGGCGACCCGCAAGCCGAGGGCACGCTGGTTGGCCCGCTGGTGGACGAGGCCGCAGGGGATGCGATGACCTCGGCGCTGAAGGCGGCCGAGAGCGAGGGCGGCACGGTGCATGGTGGCGCGCGCGTCACCGAGGGCGTGCCCGCAGGCGGTGTCTATATGGCGCCAGCAATTGTCGAGATGCCCGGTCAGAGCGCGTCGGTCAAAGAAGAGACCTTTGCGCCGATCCTATACGTCATGGGCTATGACGATTTTGAGGACGCGGTGGAGATGCAGAACGACGTGCCACAGGGGCTGAGCTCCTGCGTGTTCACGCTCAATATGCGCGAGGCGGAGAGTTTCCTCACTGCTGCGGGTTCTGATTGTGGCATTGCCAACGTCAACATCGGGCCTTCGGGTGCGGAAATCGGCGGTGCCTTTGGCGGCGAGAAGGAAACTGGCGGTGGGCGCGAGAGCGGCTCTGACGCGTGGAAATCCTACATGCGCCGCCAGACCAACACCGTGAACTATTCCGCAGAGCTGCCGCTGGCGCAGGGTGTGAAGTTCGACATCTGAGGTCGGGAAGGTTCTGATTTGGCTGTCGCGCAAGCGGCAGCCACGCGCCCGCCAGAGTGCGGCGGGACACGCGGTGTGATGGTAACGAGTGTCTGAGGGTTTCCCTCCCTGCCGACTGCGGCGGGGAGGTTTCTGTCAGTCTGCAGCGATGGCAAAGCTCTCGACCGGCTGCGAGACATTGTGCAGCTTCACATGTCCCAGCGGCTTGGCCTCGGCGGTTTCCGTCAGGATGTCGCGCGACACCACGATGCGGTGGCCAATGGTCTTGCCGTAATCGCCCAGACGCGCGGCAATATTGGCGGCCTGACCGATCACGGTGAAGTCCAGCCGCTCCTGCGAGCCGATATTTCCATAAAGCACCGACCCAGAGGCAATCCCGATGGCGCAGTCCAGATTGGGCAGCGACGGGCAAGGGGTGATTTCTGCCAGCGCCGCGACAATGGCCCGTGCGGCCCGGAGCGCCTGCGCGCGGGCTTCGGCCGGGTTCTGGCCTGCCGGGAAGACCGCCAGCACCGCGTCCCCGATGAATTTCAGCACCTCGCCGCCGTTTTCATGCACGAGGCCTGAAGTGGTCTCAAAAAACCTGTTCAACAGGTTGATGTATTTGTCGCGCGGCAGGGTTTCTTCGAGCAGGGTGGAGCCGCGCAGATCGCAGAACATGATCGCAGCGTCGATCTCATCGCCCTCACCCCGGCGGATGTTGCCCCCAAGCACCCGCGCACCGGAGCGTTTGCCCACGTAGGTTTCCAGTACGGCCTGCGCGTTTTCACGCTGCATGAAGACCTCGTAATAGCGCGCAATCACCGCAGAGCATTCAAATATCAAGCCCAGATCAGCAGTGCTGAAGCCATCGGGGGCGTCCGATGCGACGGTCAGCACATTGATCCGCCCGTCCGAGAACGGCAGCGGCATGGCGACATAGTCGGTCATGCCGCGGTCGCGCAGATCGCGCAGGATCGGGAAGTCCTCGGGCGGGGTCGCGCCGGTCAATCGGTAGCGCAGCCCGCCAAGCCCCTTGGACACATGGCGTAGCGGAGAGTTCTTGAACTCCGGCTTTTCGTGGATCTCGTAGGAGGGCGAAAACGTCTCCACCCCCGGTACGCCTTTTTCCCACAGGTAATGGTGGCCCGCGATCCGGGGATGCAGGGCCCAGGCGAGGATGGTCAGGCGGCTGACGGGCAGGCCTTGTTCGTGCAGTTTGGCGACGAAGGCCTGGGTGAACTCCTCGGGCGAGGGCAGGAAGGCCGCCTCGCGCAGGAGCCAGTCCACCAATGGGCCGGAGATATTGCCGTCATCGGGCGCTTGCAGGCGGTTTGGGCCCAGATCCAGCCGGTCGAGCGCCTCGGGGATGAAGCCGACATGGCCCTTGATCTGGCGCGCTTCGGGCAGGGTTTCGTCATAGCTCCAGACCGCGCTGCACAGCTCCTTCTTGCCGGGCAGGATCAGGTCGCGGTAATGGGCGGTGCCCTTGAAGGGGCAGAATGTGGTCTTGCTGCAGGCCTTGTCCATATCCACCAGCAGGTCTTCCTTGGGGAAATAGACCACCGGGGAGAGGCGGGTTTCATACATCACCTTGGCACGGCTGCTCTGCGCGAGCAGCGTGTCGCCGTGATAGGCCGCAACCGGGCCGTCCAGTTGCTCCACAAGGATACCGTAACCGCTGCGCGGCGAGACCTGAATGTTCATGGGGTGTATCTGTCCAAAGCTAGCCTTCCTAATATGGGAAGGTTTGCGGCAGATTTCCAGCCCCTTCGCCCGCAGCGGGGATCACATTTGAGGGATTGCGCCGTGCGGTGCACGTCGCCGGGGGGCAGGCCGCGCCTTCGGCGCGGCCTGCCGGGCCCAACGGGCGGATGGGAATTTTCAATTCACGGACGACGGGCGGGAGCGCCCCCGCCTTTTGCGTATCCGGGGTGACGGAGGAGGACCGGGGAGGGCGTCACACCATACGGATCACATCCTTGTTGATCGCCAGCACATAGCCGCGTTTGGCGATGTTCTTGACCAACAGCTCGCTGATCATCTGATTGCCAAGGGTGTCGCGCAGGCGTTTGATCCGCGTGGCCCCGGCGGCCTCTTCGCAGTCACTGCTGGATTTGCCGGAAATCACCGCCTCGATTTCAGCGCCCGAGAGCACATCATCGTCGAGCCGCGCCTCAGCCAGCACCGACAGCGTTTCCATCGCGGCCTTGGTGAGCTTGAAGCCCATATTGTTGAGATAGACGGTGTTTTCCTCGCGGCTGATCAGCAGCTCGGTCACCTGAATCCCGGCGCGTTCGATCTGCGCCATGCGCCGGTTCAGCATCACCAGCATCGCCAGCACCACCAAAGCCGCAATCATCATCGCGGTGGCAAAGACCAAAAGCACAAAGATCACCATGCGGTAGCTTGCCAGCGTGTCGGCAAAGGCGGTGCCGCTCTGGGCGAGGATCTCCAGCAGTTTGACCTCGGCCTGGGTGGTGAGGTCGTTTTCCACAAAGAGCCGTTCGATCCGGGCGTTGAACGCATTGCCATCGGGCAGGGTCAGGAGCAGAACCGTACCCGCGATCCCCAAAAGCGCCACGATGGCGCAGATCCCGAGGGCGATCACCCGGGACCCGGCGTTGCGAACCTCAGAAACGGAGAAAGTTGGATCCGGCATCCGCTTTCCTTTTGTCGAGCCCCTCGGGGCCAAAAACGGACAGGACGTTCAGAAGCGTCCAGCCTGCGCGTTGCAGACGGGCGGCCACCTCATCGCGGGCGGCGGATTTGGAGCAGGCCCCGGAGAGTTCCATCACACCGTAATGGAGCTTGAGCGGCTGGTCCTGCTTTGCCTTGTAATCGGCATAGCACCCGGCCGCATGCGCGGGCTGCGCGAGGGCTGCGAGGAGCAGCAGAAGGGCGGGGATTTTGCGAATGTGTGTCATGTGTTCATCATGCAGCCGGGGCCGCTGATATTCAATGACAACAGGGTGTTGGGGCGCTGATATTTGATAACAAGCGGGCGTTATTGCCTGTCTGAAGCGCTCGGGGCGAGGCTTGGGGCATCCGGTTGATTGCCAACCGCCACATGCACCCACATAGGATAAATCGATATGACCTGCCTCGCCTCTTCTTCACGTAATCTCCACCGTAAATTCATTGCCGCCGTGATTGCCACCGCCATGGCGATCACTGGATTCTCTGCCGCGCCAGCCCGCGCCGACAGTGATGATATTGCCAAGTTCATCGCAGGGGCTGCGATTCTGGGAATCATTGGCGCTGCGATCAATGACAGTAAGAAAGACCGCCGCCGCCCGCCCCATGTTGACCCGACACCACGTCCAAAACCGCTGCCGCCGCGCGTGCGTCGCTATGACCTGCCGGCGCAATGTCTGACCAGCATCCGGGTGCGTGGTAAGGACCGCAACCTCCTCGGCATGCGCTGCCTGCGTCGCAACTACGACTATGTGCGCGAGCTGCCGAACCGCTGCTATGCGGAGTTCGACAACCGCAACCAGAGCCGCCGTGGCTACCGTCCGGGCTGCCTGCGCAAACACGGATACCGTCTGGTGCGTCGATAAGCGCCAACGGTGAGGTTCGAGAGCAGTCAACTGGGGCGCATCCTGCGCCCCTTTTTTGTGCCGAAACCCTTGCGCGACACGGTGAAACGGGGGCAGTGAAGGGCATGGATACTCCGGATTTATCATTAGAGCAGATCGCCTTGTCGCGCGGTTACACGCGGATTGCAGGTGTCGATGAGGTCGGGCGTGGCCCGTTGGCGGGGCCAGTGACGGCGGCGGCTGTGGTGTTGGACCTTGCGGCGCTGCCAGAGGGGCTCAACGATTCCAAGAAGCTGACGCCACGCAGGCGTGCAGCACTTGAACCAGAAATCATGGCGCGGGCGAGTTACGCGGTGGCGCATGCCTCGGTGGAGGAGATCGACCACCACAATATCTTGCGTGCGTCGCATCTGGCGATGGAGCGCGCGGTGGCCGCCCTCGACCCACAGCCGGATTACCTGTTGATCGACGGAAATCTGATCCCGCGTGATTTGCGCATTCCGGCCGAAGCGGTGGTCAAAGGGGACGGTCGATCCTTGTCAATTGCTGCGGCGTCAATTCTGGCCAAAGAAGCACGCGATCGCATCATGGTGGATTTAGCGCAACAGTTTCCGGGATATGGTTGGGAGCGAAATGCGGGCTATCCGTCGAAACAACACCGCGAGGCGCTCATAAAAATAGGGGTTACCCCTCACCATAGAAGGTCGTTTAAGCCGGTCCACAATATCTTGTATCAAGAGTGAACCGTAGTCCGCTGATTCAAAAAACAAATTGACCTCGAATCCGGGATGACTCATCCTGTGGACAACCAGAATGAGCGCAAAAGCGCCGTGGTTATCGAGGCAGAGCAAATGAACAAAACCATCGCAAAGGGCGCCGCTACGGCGCTCCCTTTAAACACGATTCTTGATGGCGACTGTATCGAGAGGATGGCAAGCCTGCCCTCCAATTCGATCGACATGATCTTCGCGGATCCGCCCTATAATCTCCAGCTCAAAGGGCAGTTGCACCGCCCTGATAACTCCCGCGTTGATGCGGTCGACGACGAATGGGACCAGTTTTCCAGTTTCGGCGTTTATGACCAGTTCACGCGTGCGTGGCTGAAAGAGGCCCGCCGCATCCTGAAGCCCAATGGCGCGCTTTGGGTGATCGGCTCCTACCACAACATCTTCCGTGTGGGCTCTGCCTTGCAGGACGAGGGTTTTTGGATCCTGAATGATGTGGTGTGGCGCAAGTCGAACCCGATGCCGAACTTCCGTGGCAAACGCTACACCAACGCCCATGAGACGATGATCTGGGCGTCGAAATCCGAAGGTGCCAAATATACCTTCAACTATGAGGCGCTGAAGGCGCTGAACGAGGGCATCCAGATGCGCTCGGACTGGGTGATGCCGATCTGTACTGGCCATGAGCGTCTGAAAGATGCCAATGGCGACAAGGCGCATCCGACCCAGAAACCCGAAGCGCTGTTGCACCGTATTCTGGTGGGCTCCACCAACCCCGGTGATGTGGTTTTGGACCCGTTCTTTGGCACTGGCACCACCGGCGCGGTGGCCAAGATGCTGGGGCGTGAGTTCATCGGCATTGAGCGCGAAGAGAGCTACCGCAAGGTTGCTGAAGAGCGCATCAAGAACGTGCGTAAATTCGACCGTGAGGCGCTGCAGGTCTCGGCCTCCAAACGGGCAGAGCCGCGGGTTCCTTTTGGCCAGCTGGTCGAGCGCGGTATGCTGCGTCCGGGCGAGGAGCTTTATTCGATGAACCGTCGCCACAAGGCGAAGGTGCGCGCGGATGGCACCCTGATCGGCGACAATATCAAGGGCTCGATCCATCAGGTGGGCGCGCATCTTGAGAACGCGCCGTCCTGCAATGGCTGGACCTACTGGTGCTTTAAGAAGGACGGGAAAACCGTTCCGATTGATGTGCTGCGCCAGCAGATCCGGGCTGAAATGCAGGCCTGATCGGCACTTTAGCCAAATTCCGAATTTATTCGAACGCCGACAGCGCGCTGCCTCAGGGTTCAGCGCGCTGCACCTTGCCCCGCCGATTTGGCGGGGTTTTTTGCATGTTTTGCAACAATTGGCGCGTGTAACCTGCCCGCCATATCCCTATTTAGGGGCAAGCCGTTTCATACAATAAAAATCCCCAAGGGAGGGCCGGATGGCTGAAGCCACCACCACCGCACCCGTTGCTTCTGCGCGCGCATCCAGTGATCCGATATTGCAAGATGACGCGCTGGAGACAAAACACATCCGCGAGGCGCTGGAGGAACACAAAAGGCGCGGCGTGGAGATGGCGGTTCTGGCGCGCTGGATCATTATGCCCATCGTCGCGGTCTTTCTGTTTTCGGTCTATCCGCATCCCTCGCAGCTTTATTATGTCGCGCTTCTCGGGGTGCTGTGCATCAACGGGTTCTTTATCCGCCGATTTGCGCGGGTGGGGCGGTCGCATGCGGAGGTCGGATTGATCATGTTCGACCTTGTGCTGATGACATTCGGCATGGTGTTTCCCAATCCCTTCAGCCCCAGCGAGATGCCGGTTCCGATCCTCTATCAGTATGATAACTTTATGTATTTCTTTATCATTCTGGCAGCGGGCACATTGGCCTATAGCTGGCGCACGGTGCTGGGGATGGGGCTTTGGGCCAGTGTGATCTGGCTCGGCGGATCGGGGCTGATGTGGCTGTTTGGCACCCCAAATGAAGAGATCGCGCAGCGTCTTTCGGTGGCGCTGGCGGAGTGGCCAGAGTTGCTTGAGCTTTATGATCCCAATGACGTCGGGTTTAAGTTCCGCATCCAAGAAGCGATGGTGTTCTTGATGGTGGCGGCGATCCTTGCCCAGTCCACCCGGCGGTTTTATCTGATGCTGGACCAAAACGCCGATCTGGCGCGGGAACGGGCCAATCTGTCGCGGTATTTCTCGCCCAATGTCGTGGAGCAGCTGTCGCATAATGACGACGCATTGAGCCAGGTGCAGACCTCGCGCATTGCGGTGCTGTTTATCGATATCATCGGCTTTACCCGACTGGCAGAGCGGAAAGACGCGGTCGAGGTGATTGAGCTGTTGCGCGGGTTTCACGGGCGCATGGAGCAGGAGGTGTTTCGCCACGGCGGCACGTTGGACAAATATCTGGGCGATGGCTTGATGGCGACCTTCGGCACCCCTGTCGTCGGAGAGCGGGATGCCTCGGACGCGCTGGCCTGCGCGCGGGCGATGTGTGTGGTGCTGGATCAGTGGAATGCGGAACGTCGCCAAGCGGGCGAGCCGGAGATCCATGCCGGGATTGGCATTCATTTTGGTGAGGCAGTTCAAGGCGATATCGGTGCAAACCGGCTGGAATATGCGGTGATCGGCACGGCGGTGAACATCGCCTCCAGACTGGAGGCAATGACCCGTGTAATGCAGGCGCGGATCGTGATGAGCGACGCGCTGTGCAGGCAAGTGCATCAGGAGGGCGGCGCTGAAGCGCTGGTGCAGGGCTTTACCCGCGCGGATGAGCAAAGCATTCGCGGCCTGCAGGAGCCGATGACGGTCTGGGCCTTGCGCACGCTTTGATAAGCTATTCCTTAAGGGTCTGAGGCTATGGTCGCGGCAGCATCTTTAAAAGGCTATTGTAATGTCGCAGACCCATCGGGACGAACTCTTCGTCTGGTTCGGACTGGGCGAGGAAGCTCGCTCCACCATTGTCGACATGGCCTCCCTCGTGGAGCGCCATATCGATCAAGTGCTTGATGAGTTCTATGAGCTGTGCCTCGCACGCGAGGAAACCAAAGGGTATTTTCCCACCGAACACATTGTTGCCCATGCCAAGGCGGCGCAACGCGCCCATTGGATAAAGCTGTTTTCCGGTCGGTTTGACGAAAGCTATATGGCCTCCGCCGATAAGGTCGGGCGGGTGCATTTTGAGGTCGATCTACCGTTTCACCTGTTTCTCGGGGGCTATGCCACCGTGGGGGACCGCATTCTGGATGTGGTGCAGTCGCAGAAAAACGGCTGGCGCGGTGCAAAGGCGCGCAACAGTCAGGCGCGCGTGTTGCAGCGGCTGATCCTGTTTGATTGCGAGCGGGTGATTGCGGGTTTTATCAATGCGCAGATGCAGGAGCGTGAAAAGGCGCTCACGATCATGACGCAGGGCATTCAGCGGCTTGAGACAGGCGATCTGACCACTCAGATGCCAGGTGTCGAAGAGAACGGGCTGCCGGAACGGTTCGACAATGTGCGCCTGTCCTATAATCACCTGTTGGATCATTGGTCGGGGATCTTGTCCGACGCGACCCGGCGGGCGCATTCGGTGGATGCCAAGATGGCAGAGACCGCGCAGATGACCCGTGATATGGCGCATCGCTCTGGCGAGCAGGCCAGCACCTTTAATGAGACCGTGACCTCTGTGAACAGCGTGACCAGCAGCACCCGGCTGACCAGCGAGAAGGTCGCGGATGCGGCCAAGCAGATCGAGGCCAACCGTGTGGTGGCGGAAGAAGGCGGCGCGGTGGTTCGGGATGCGATCCTTGCGGTCGAGCGGATCGAGCAATCATCCAGCCAGATCAACAAGATCGTCGATGTGATCGACGAGATCAGCTTTCAAACCACATTGCTTGCGCTCAATGCGGGCGTCGAGGCTGCGCGCGCGGGCGAAGCGGGCAGGGGCTTTGCGGTGGTCGCATCAGAGGTGCGCGCGCTTGCCAGCCGGGCCACGGATGCGGCGGATGACATCAAGAAGCTGATTGCCGGCAGTTCCGATCAGGTGCGGGAAGGGTGCGAGCTGGTGCATCAGACCGGCGAGCGGCTCAATAGTATCTGCGCGAGCGCGGACAGTGTCGCGCGGATCATGCAAGAGGTCGATGGCGTGATTTTTGAACAATCCGGCCAGCTTGAAAACATCAGCGAGCGGATGGAGCGGCTGGACCAATATATCCAAAACAGCGCCGGGCAGGCGGGCACAGTGTCCAGCACCACGGATGCATTGGCGCAGGATTCGGCGGCACTGAAGGCCAGCATGGATGGGTTCCGGACGCGCAGCAATATCGCGTTGCGCGAGGCGGCGCAGGATCAGGAGTATGAGCGTCTGGCCAACCGGCGCTAGGGGCAGGCCACACTTTAGCGCGGCACCCGATGCTATCGCGGCATGGGGTTTTGGTGCCGGTTATAAGGTTTCCAGTCGGTGATCTCCGGGTAATACTGCTTGCGCCAACGCCGGACCTTTGGGTTCATCATGCGCCGCCACAGGGGCGGGATCATCGCCGCAATGGACATCACCGGATAGCCGTAGGGCAGTTGCGGGGCGTCCGTCTCGGAATAGTTCTGCAACAGCGGAAACCGCCGGTCGGGTTTATAGTGATGATCCGAATGGCGCTGCAGATTGATCAGCAGCCAGTTTGAGGCCTTATGCGCGGCGTTCCATGAGTGATGCGGCTTGACGTGTTCATATTTGCCGTCGCCCAGATGTTTGCGCGTAAGCCCATAGTGTTCGATGTAATTGACCAGTTCCAACTGCCAGATCGCAACACCGGCCTGCACCAAGAACAGCAACAGACCGGACACGCCGCCAATCAGGAACGCCAAGAGCAGCATCACCGCCTGCAGCGCCCAGTAGCGCAGAAACGGGTTGCTGCGGTGATACCAAGGCAGACCCTTGCGCATCAGGCGATCCGCCTCGGCACGAAAGGCCGAATGCCAGCATTGCCAAAGCACCCTCGGGTAAAAGCGGTGAAACCCCTCGTTATAGCGCGCTGTCACCGGGTCACGGGGGGTGGCAACATAGCGGTGATGCACCAGCAGATGTTCCGAGCGAAAATGCGAGTAAAGCACCATGGCCAAAAGGATATCCGCCATCCAGCGCTCAAACCGGTTGGTCTGATGCATCAGCTCATGGCTGTAATTGATGCCGATGGTGCCCGACACCACCCCCATGCCAAAGAACACGCCCACTTTTTCAATGCTTCTGAGGTGGTCCGCATCGCTCACATAGGCGATGAGGCCAAAAAGGCAGAGCACCTGCAAGGGCACCCAAGCGGTGGTGAGGCGAATGTACCATTTGAGGTCAGCCTCGGACGATTGCGGGTCGGCGTTCGCAAGCTCCAGCCCCAGAACCCCGTCAAGCGCTGCAAAGAGGTACCACGTGGCGAGTGGCGGGATCAGCACCCACCAGCTGCCATAGACCGCGCCGATCCAGACCATCGGCAGCAGAGCCAGCGAGAGCCAGAATGGCAGCGCGCGACGCCAATCGCGCAACTGGGCGGCCGGAATGAACTGGGTCATATGTTTCTCCACAGAGCAGGCGCGTCTGACTGAGGAGCTTAATGCTGTTGTGACTGTAGCCCAAGAGGGAAGTCGTTGATTTAACGGTGCAGTAAATCAAAGGCTTTGCGCATGACCGTTGGCAGGTCCGAGGGGCGAAAGTCATGGCGTTTGATGATTTCCTGCCCGTCAGAGAGGTTGAAACCCGCGGGCAGCTCCGCCATGCGCACCTGCAAGATCAGGTGGAAATGGGTGAAGGTATGACGCACCTCTGCGCCGAGATCCTGCCAGTTGGCCTCAAAAGGCGGTGCCTCGGTGGGGGCCTCGTTCCACTCTGAGCCGGGCCAGCCAAGCATACCGCCCAACAGCCCCTTATCGGGGCGCCGCTCCATCAGCCAGTCGCCCTCGTGGGTGCGGGCGATGTAGACAAAGCCAAGCCGGGTCGGTTTGGGCTTCTTTGGGGTTTTCTTGGGCAGTTCGGCGGCGGTGCCATTGAGGCGGGCGCGGCAGGGCGTGCGCCACGGGCAGATGCCGCAGGCGGGGGATTTGGGGGTGCAGATGGTGGCACCGAGGTCCATCACTGCCTGCGCGTAGTCACCGGGGCGCTGGGCGGGGGTCAGATGGGCGGCGTGGTCCTTGAGCACAGGTTTGACACCGGGAAGGGGGGCGTGTTCGTCGTGAAGCCGCGCCATCACCCGTTCGACATTGCCATCCAGCACGGTCTCGGGACGGTCAAAGGCAATGGCCGAGATTGCCGCCGCCGTATATGGCCCGATACCGGGGAGCGCGATCAGCCCCTCATAGGTGTCTGGAAACAGGCCGCTCAGGTCATCGGCCACCACGCGGGCACATTTCAGCAAATTGCGGGCGCGGGCGTAATATCCAAGCCCGGCCCATTCAGCCATAACATCGGCATCGGCAGCGGCGGCGAGGTCGCTCACTGTGGGCCAGCGCCGGGTGAAGCGTTCAAAATAGTCTTTGACGGCGGCCACGGTGGTTTGCTGCAGCATCACCTCGCTGAGCCAGATTCGGTAGGGATCGGGCCGCACGCCAGCGGCGCGCGCCTCTGGACCAACGCGCCATGGCATTTGGCGGGCGTGTCTGTCATACCATTCCAGCAGATCCTGGCTGAGTATCTCGGGATACACGGCGTGGTCACGCATTCTTTATCCTTTGCCCTATGGTTTGGCTGGTCTCTTGCTTCCGGCCCTTTACAATAGGGCGAACACACACGCAAAACCACCGGCATGGCATATAGGCATTCTTCCACACGCGGTTTTAAACGCACAGGCTCGTTGCTGAACGACCAGATCCGTAAGGCGGGCGAAAGCCGTGGCTTTGCGGTGTCGCGGTTGCTCACCCATTGGGAAGAGATCGTCGGCCCCGAGCTCGCAGCGATGGCGCGGCCGGTCAAGGTCGGCTATGGGCGCGGCGGCTTTGGCGCGACGCTGACGGTGCTCACCACCGGTGCGATGGCCCCGATGCTGGAGATGCAGAAGGCAGCCCTGCGCGAGAAAGTGAACGCAGTTTACGGATATAACGCGATCTCCAAACTGCATATCACGCAGACCGCACCTATTGGTTTTGCGGAAGGCCAGGTTGATTTTCGCTATGCGCCCAAGGTGCGCAAGGCGGCGGAACCCGCGCCGGAGGATGTGGCATCCGCCAAGGAGACAGCCACCGGCGTTGAGAATGACGAATTGCGCGCAGCACTCGAGCGGCTTGGGCGCAATGTACTGACACGACAAAAATCATTGAGAAAGGGGTATAAATGACCCGCATCATGACAGGTATCTGCGCGGCCGTTGCCGTGGCAGCGGGCGTATATGCGATCGACAATTTCACAGGCCGTCAGGGTGACACCAGCCTGCTGGACATTCAGTTGATCGGAAGCGCAAGCGCACAGGAAAGCGCCGAGGCCGCAGAGGTCGATACCTCCACGATCATCGAGATGGTGCAAGGGGCCGAGGATGCGCCGGTCACTTTGATCGAATACGCGTCTTATACCTGCCCGCATTGCGCGAACTTCCATGAAGGTGCCTATAAGAAGCTGAAGGCAGAATATATCGACACCGGCAAAGTGAAGTTCATCTACCGCGAGGTCTATTTCGACCGCTTTGGTCTGTGGGCGTCGATGGTGGCGCGCTGTGGCGGTGAAGAGAAATTCTTTGGCATCACAGATCGGATCTTTAAGCAGCAGTCCGAATGGACCCGCGCAGGCGGTCCCGCCGAGATGGTGGATGCGCTGAAGAAAATCGGCCGTGTGGCCGGGATCGACAACGAGCAGTTGGAAGCCTGTATGCAGGATGCCACCAAAGCGCAGACGCTGGTGACTTGGTATCAGGAAAACGCCACCAAGGATGAGGTGGAATCGACCCCGTCGTTCATCCTGAATGGCACCAAGGTTTCAAACCAGCCTTATGAAGATCTGAAAGCCCTGATCGACGCAGAGCTTGAAGAGTAAGCCCTCGCGTCAGTGACGTTTAAACGCGCCGCTTCCTTATGCAGGAGGCGGCGCGATGTCTTTGAGGCGGGCGAGAAATGCCTCACGTTGCGGCACCTGCAAGCGCACGGGCAGGGTGATGACCTTGTGGCGAAAGCTGAGCGGCAGGCGCACCGCATCCTTTTCGGTGGTCACAAGCTGCGCCCCCAAGAGCCGGGATTCCTGTTCCAGCCGGGTGAGGAGTGCAGGCGCGAGCGATTGGTGATCTTCCAGCGCTTCGGCGCGGCGGATGTCTGCGCCAAGGCCGCGCAGGGTGGCAAAGAATTTCTCCGGATGACCGATACCGGCAAAGGCCAGAACCTTGGTGCCCTGCCATGGCATGCCGGTGGGCAGCGGGGCCACATGGCCGGTGAAGTGAGGGATCGTGATCTGCGGCCCCCATGTGGATTGAAACGCGTCCTGCGCGGCCTCATCGCCCAGCGACAGCACCAGATCGGCGCGGCTGAGGCCGGTGTCGACGGGTTCGCGCAACGGCCCGGCGGGCAGGCAGCGGCCATTGCCAAAGCCACGTTTGGCGTCCACCACGACGATAGAGAAATCCTTGGCCACCGAGGGGTTCTGAAACCCGTCGTCCATCAAAATGACGCTGGCCCCGGCTGCGGTGGCCTGCGCAACCCCCTTGCCACGATCCTTGGCGACCCAGACCTCGCCAAAGGCGGCCATCAGCAGAGGCTCATCGCCAACGTCCTGGGCGCTGTGGTTGCGCGGGTCGACCTGAACCGGGCCCTTAAGCTGACCGCCGTAGCCGCGTGACACCACATGCACCCGGTGCCCGGCTGCGCCCAGTTGTTCCATCAGCCAGATCACGGTGGGGGTTTTACCGGTGCCACCTGCGTTGAGGTTGCCGACACAGATCACCGGCACCGATGCCTTGACCGGGGTGCCCTTTTTCAGCCGTGCAGCCGTGCCACGGGCATAAAG
>REGL01000262.1:16583-26611 GCA_004194395.1 Aurelia aurita complex sp. Pacific
AAGCTACATTAGAAGCATTATTCTACTAAATATTTGGCCTAATGAAGGGAAATTTGAACTTTAAGAAAATTATGGAAAATGCGTAAATGTTTCGATCTAGTCTAAAACACCACACAGGTGAACACAGATGAACACGGATGAACACAGGTCAAAATGAAGAAAATAGTAAGAACAAGAATGAACACAAGTCAGTCTTGAATGAATGGGTCCTCGTAGCAAGTGGGCAAGATTCTTCTTCCATTCACTATTCAAACATTTTTCATTGCAGTGGTGCAGCTAAGCTACAGGTGTGCAAGTGGGGGTTGTAAGGGGTTTCAGAAACCGTAAAACTGCCAAAATATTTTAGAAAAACCTCAAACCGCCTTTTAATTCAGCAAAAAATGTCATAACATCTTCCACATTGTGCATACTTCACCTCGGTTCTATGTCCGCATCGCTATCGTTTTTGCGACGCAAACAGCTAATGACAATGCCTCAAATCCGCTGGTAAATGAAAGTTAGTGGAATTTTCCACAAACTTATATTGTATTGGATAATAGACCTTTTACCTATTCTACACAATAGCCTGGATCAAGCGTTATTTTCATACATTTTATACGCGAGGTTCGATTGAATGATGTCAGAGCTTCTATCACTATTGTGCACATTCAAAAAGTCTACAAAATGTAGGTAAAACCGTGACCAAGAAGATATCATCTTTATCGAGTATTACACCCCGTCCTGTCACCATGTTGAACATTTCTCTTCTTGAGTCCTCAGAAGGGACCAGACTTTCATACCTGCGGAAGACCGACTGTCTTTAAAGCTAAACTCTGAATAATGCTTGTGAAGAGAACTAAAAACCTTAAGCAGCAAGGCAATAGTTTCATGAGTTAATCATTTCGAGCTTTTCCTCAATTTTTCCTGCGCTTAGATTTACCTCCACTGTTACTGATCGTGGGGTAGCACTTTTTTGCCATGGAAACAAATTTCCCCTTGCTAACAGCCGGCAGAAATGTTAAAGAAGCCTACCAGAGCCAGTCAGAATTAGCAGAAGCAGATTGCGACAAAAAACGGATGAATAGAAATTAATTAAGACAGTGTTCACTGAAATTCCTTAAGACATAAATGATCCAATCAGCTATGAAATTCGAATTTGCTGCAGTCGGCAATTTCCTCGATATTTTAGGTAGATATCTTTGGCGAGCAATTCACTTTGTCTACTCTTTGTGGAAATAGGACCAAAAAGTATTATAATAAGATAAATTTTGAACAAAGTACTATTTGCAGCCAACTTTAGAATACAAAAAGCAATGCAAATTGCAATCACATCAGCCTACAACTATGCACTGTGTTTTTTACTCAGCTGGGGAAAATGAAAATTCCGAACCTGTTTGTCTTCGCAGCTACGTTGGCTTTCAAATCAGAGAACTTCTGCTCAGTTCTTTCTTTTTTAGCACAATTTTTAGTCTCCATTGTTGGTCTGTCAAAGTTCCTTTGTGACATAACTACGAAAAGATAAAAATAATGTTTATTTCCTGCAACCAACAGCCAAACTTTCTTACCAAGCTTAATGGAAGTATGGGCTGCATGAAACACGGGCGTTGTTGCTCCTCTCGATGTCTCTGTGCCTGTTTTTCACAACAACAAGGACCCTTGTGCGCTTTTTCTGTCCATCAACCAAAGTACTTTATGTGAACGGAAATAACCCAAATCATTGCGGATAACAAAGTTCTTTGTGCAAGCAACGAAAACAAAAATAGGTAATGATGAAATGTACCGATCGGTTCGTGGTGGTGTAGAGTCAGCTGCTGCTCCTTGGTGTTTCTTTTTTGTGTTGCCAAAACTCTTAGATGTAGCGCGATGTTGGCTAAGAGCAGAGGCAGTCCATGGTCCTCACTCAAGTGTAAGCCATCCCGAAAAGACCACTGACGTTTCTCGGTCTTGCGGAAACTGCTCGTCACGTCCAGAAAGCTGACTTGTTGGAGAGCTCATCCTTGAGCAAGCGTCATGTTCATAACTTCATAGCGTCATGTTCATAACCTGTTGAAGGACTGGGTTATTTCTTATGAGGTGCCAGTGGTTTATGAGAATGGACCCAATTTCAGCTGTTTCCGAGTCATACGGGACTATAAAGGGTATTACTTTTCTTCGGTTGTTTATGTCATTGTTGGTAGTTAGATTAGGCCTATGTTGACATGTTTGATCTGGAAATAGTAGATCATTCTGATTTATTCCTGACAGTTTTGCAAATTCGTTTTCTATCATTGATAGGTCGTATGCTCTTTATATAAGGTTGACTTTTAAGTTGTTTAGATGTTTTTCTAGTTCTATATCATCAGTGATAAGTCTTCTGTATCTGAGGGCTTGGCTATAGATGATGCCTCTTTTAGAGTGAGGTGGGTGGAATGATGATGCTAGCAATAATGTGCATAGATCAGTAGGCTTTATAAATAGTGTACTTTCTAGTATGTTATGGTTGTTGAAGTATACCGTTGCGTCAAGGAAATTGATTTTGTTTTTTGAGTATTCACCTTCAAATTTAATTGTATCGTGGATAGAGTTGGCGTCTTCTATAAATTTTATAAGGCATACAGTAAAAACCAGACCCTAGGACCCTAGGACCATTAAGTACCAAAGGACCCTTAACACCGGAGGGTCATCACCCTCAAGAGAGAACAGAATATCAATATTTCCTCGTATAATACTACCATTTCTGCTGTTTTTATTACATCAGATGAGGTCAAGAGTAGATTTAGAGAACTTTTTCTTATGCTGAGTGCTATGTGTGAATTTAATACATGGGAAGGAAGATGATTCTTTACGGTGGAGTCATGCCATTATTGCTCTCTGTCCTGAATTTCAATGGAATTATATTGTGTGCTTTCTAACTTTTGAATGCTTTACAAGAAAACATGTACTTTAATTCTGAAGATTACTCGACGTGCACATGACTGACATCAATGATAGGCCAAGGTATTTTTTATTTCGGAAAAAGTGTTTGCACGACCCCGGTTGACTTGCCTTCACATGAATGTTTTACCAAACGATATAAAAATTTCTTTTTTCTTCAGCCGTTCACAAGGGAACTGGGTCGAGTTTGAATTGTTTATACAGTTTGGAAAGGATTTACAAAAAAAGTTATTTGAACCATGTTTGAACTCTTCTGTGATTTGGCAGGTATTTGTATTTCAGATCTAAAAGAAATATCTCAACTTCAAAAGGTTGTTTGGAATTCTCTATTTGTGTTCTGAAAGAAGCCACGAAAGAAGCCATGGAAAACTAAATAAGGTTTCTAAGGAACTTTTTGAAATTGAAACAACACTCTTTCAACGAAGAATTCCACGTCAATGAAGCAAAGCGCCAATAGAATTTCATTGAAATTTAGAACAGAGAGCAATAATGGCATCATTCCACCGTAAAGAATAATTTGTTTTCTTCAGTATGAAGACCATGGAGATAGGAAATTTGTCCATGATGAGCAATGAAAAAGGATATGACACGTTTAATTGCTGAAAAGCATTCCAACATAAGAAACCATCCTTTCCATGTAATAAATTCACACATAGCACTCAGCATAGAAAAAGTTCTCTAAAGCTACTCTTGAGCTCATCTGATGTAACAAAACAGCAGAAATGGTAGTATTATATGAGGAAATATTGATAGTTGTTCTCTCTTGAGGGTGATTACCCTCGGGTGCTAAGGGTCCTATCATACATTGGTACTTAATGGTCCTAGGGTCTGGTTTTTACTGTATGCCATTTTATAAGGGTTTCTTCTCCATGTTGCCAGATAATTATAATGTCATCAATATATCTTTTCTATAAGAGTGGTTTGAGTGCATTAGGAGCATGTGTGAGTATAGTGTTTTCTATCTGAGACATGAATATGTTTGCAAAATTAGGTGCCATAGGTGTTCCCATGGATGTTCCATGTATTTGTAGGTATATTTCATTGTTGAATTCAAAATAGTTCCCTTTTAGTACAAATTCAAGCATTTCTTTCAATTTGTTAATTGGTAGTGGAAGAGATTGGCCATAGAATTATTGCATGGCATCGAGGCTGTATTGTATGCCCTCATTTTGAGGGATATTTGTGTATAGAGATTTAACATCTAGAGTGGCTAGCAAGGAGCCTTCTCCTCAATTGCATACCATCTTGTATACACAAGAGACGCACAAAAGAATAAAGAGAGAAGCTCAGCACAAAAAATCGAAATCACAAAAATGGCAAGCACAAATTCAACACACCAAGATACGAACAACACGTACTCTATCACAGAAAGCGGTGAGTTTATATATCCACTGTATACTATACCTTATTAAGAGTATTAGTTAATGTACCAGTTCGCTCAAATGTCTCATTTAAGTCTAAAATACTTATTGTAGCCATACATTAACTGCATACAGCATATACAGGATTAGGATCTTATCGTGCTAAAACAGCTACTACATTACACCTTCACTTTGTTCTACATTTAAGTTATAATTGATTGCTGAACACTCGCACATTAGGCACCTCTTATCTCTGTTGTATTTTATTATTTATCCTTATTATTTCCTGAAACTAACTTTGGTTACCCTTCTTTGGAAATTGCAAAACGTTGCAAGTAAATTGGTCCTACCTTACCTATATCTAACATATACAACATCATATCTCATATATAAACCTGGAACTATAACTAAGCCGATAACTCGCATATCTTCCTAGTACCCTGCCGTTCAGGCCAAAAAATGTGTGCAGATACACAGACAGATATTGCAGATGACATAAAAAACCACACAATGGGCGAAGAACTCACCACAGAAGAAGAAGAAGTAATACTACCAATGACGGACGATATAGAATTCTACGATACAAAACAACCTGTTCCTAAACAGGATTATAAAGGAAAAAGAATGTTTCCTTTCAACAATGTTTGTCTCATTGTCATAGAGCCAGTGGTTCCAAAGCTATGACTTAAAAGGTATTTATTTTGCGGAACACTCAATTTAAATGCATGTGTTGACCCCCGGAATCAGTGTCAAAATGTTTGAAATTGACATGAAAAGATGTCTCATAGATAGAAACTAAAAGTCACAAGAAAGCTAGACTATTGTAGAGATGCTCAACGAGCTGTGTGGAAATTTTTACTAGGGGGGCCCCCCAATCTAGTCTGGATAGGGTTAAATGCAACATATGGATGAAATCACCAAGCTAATTTTACCAAATCATAGCCTGGTATAAAATTTGTCTCCTATCTGATTCTGGGGGTCCAAAGGTCGGAAACAGATTTTTGGAAACTGCAGGGCTACCACCGGAAATCAAGTTCCAGCTTTACTTTAGTCAATTTTTTATGTTGAATACCTCTATGCCCAGAATCAGATTTGAGGGAATCAGCAGGGAGATCTGATTCTGGGTCTGAATGGTATGCAGTGAAAAATATATGCACAGTTGCTCTTATTCAACCTCTCTTTGATTATGCATGTACCTCATGGTAGGAGAGTAGGAAGAGGCTGCCCAAAAATTCAATCGGCACTGAACCGTTGCATTCGCCTCCATTCTATCTGAACTTGAAAAACACAGTACATTGGGGCTACAGAATTCAAAGCTATATGCTACTGGCTTCCCACAAAGTAATATCGTAAGGCTAAGGGGCTAGACCTTCAGTCTCATTCATTTATTACAAGCAGACTTAAGTTTCAAGAATTCTTGTCATAATGTGAGGCCTGAATGTCAAGGCCTGCACTTCTCTACTGTACCTTGACACCTCTAACTTGATTCAATGCAAAGTCCTTACCAATTTTTTCCAGACTGACACCGCTTTCCGCAAGCAGCCCGCTGTTCAATGAGAATTTTTTCCACAAATCAGTCATGCCCGGGGACAGGGAAATTATTTTGTGCATATTCCTGGGGGTGTCTCTGGGAATGGTCAGGGTAGGAATGTGTAGTTATTGGCCTTGTAACCTTGTTTTAGCTTAGAAAAGCCTTGCCGTAACCTTGTAAATGGCTCGAAAAATTCTAATTAGCCCTGTTGAAACCTTGTGGAAGCCTTGTGCTAGACTGGTTGTAACTTATAATCTTCTGATAGCCGTGTAATTTTCTTCAAGGTTAGTACAAGGTCCGAACAAGGTCATAATCCCTGCTACAAGGCTAAAACTTGGCCTGTACAAGGCTAAGTTTAGCCTTGTAATTTTTTACAGGTAATTTCTGCTCTTTCACAGTATTTTGCATATTCCTACAGTATTTTCCCAATGTACAGTAATGAGCAGTTTATACTCTTTCACAGAAAAAAAGGTCTAAGAAGCAGGTCAAATATTTGACAAACAGATGAAGACGTAGAGCATTTGACAAAACAAAGCTTGAAAGCCTTGCAACAATGGTATTGTATAATTATCTGGTGTGCAATTTTACTAAAAATTTGCCTTTCTTCAATTTGTAACAAAGGAGGGGAAGGAAATTTTGGAAAGCTGCAGAACATAATTTTTGTATTTACAAATGTTCTAACTAACATGATAAGACATATTTGAAACCATAGATAATAGATACACATTGTAACAAATCATGTGCCTGTACTGCTGAAGATTTCTTGAGGAAATGTGAGTTATTAAGAATGCTTTTTTATAATTTTTACTATCTTTCATGCATCTAAGAATTCTTATAAGCATATCAAGAATTAGCAAAAATCTTCAAGAATTATTGTCATGCTACAGTAGGTGTGTAAGACCTGCACGATAAACTGGATCTTGTTCTTTCACAGTTGGATGAATGGTTCACAAGGACAAAGCTGCCTGTTGTGGCAATATCATTAGATAAGGATTTACATGGTGAAATGGGTGTTAGGTTTACAGGTAAGGGGTTGTAGTATGCAACATCCTTTAATTTGTGAATCTTACATTGACATGACAAATTCAGCAGATATTCCATAAATTTACTTCTGATCAAATAACATGTATTTTTAAGATTGATTGCCATGCATTTGTCTTGCCAAGAGGTTTGAGGAGTGGATTCCTGAATGCCACACACCTGTACAATATACAAGGCCATGTGCAGGCCTTGTAACCATGTTTTTAGCCTAGAAGAGCCTTGCTGAAAACTTGTGGAAGCCTTGTGGAAACCTTGTGTTAGACTGACTGTACTTTAACTTGGAATCTTACTGATAGCCTTGTAATTTACTTCAAAGGTTAGGAAAGGGTCATCACAAGGTCATAATCCCCACAACAAGGGCAGATTTTGTAATACAATAGCACAAGTTGCTTTTGTTGACACCTCAATTCAAAGCGATTAGCGATCACAGACAAAGGAAATTCTATCAACCAGTACTTCAAAACAAACAAAGCCGCAAGATTTTCTCTGAAACCCAGGTAGCTAGCTCGCTCGCTGTGCATTCCAGAAATGATTTTTAAGGGCAAACATGAGCATAGATCGAAAGAAGAAGGATATATCTACACATCTGCCGCAGGCATTTTATTTCTTTGGTCTAGAAGCTGAGCAGTAAATGTTTTGATAACACCCAAAAAAATAAGAGAATTGAATATCCTCCTAAATGGCTTTTGAACCAAACAAATAAAATTCCCGCGGCAGATGTGTAGACGCATCCTTCTTCTTTCGATCTACGCTCATGTTTGCCCTTAAAAACAGTTTCTGGAATGCACAACGAGCGAGCTACAATCCTTGCCAAAACAACTTGAAAAAAATTTCATTTCTCTCTTTTCTTCTCCGACCAAGCATCCAAAATACAGTGCAGGAAACTTCACGCTACTCTTTTCCCTTGCCCCCCTGCCCCCCCCTGAACAATGTTGGTCCGAAGCACTGATCACCAGATATCACGAAAATCGCTTTGGCTGCGTTGTTGTGCCCTTGGG
The DNA here is from genome assembly GCA_004194395.1 of Aurelia aurita complex sp. Pacific. Classification (NCBI taxonomy): domain Eukaryota; kingdom Metazoa; phylum Cnidaria; class Scyphozoa; order Semaeostomeae; family Ulmaridae; genus Aurelia; species Aurelia aurita complex sp. Pacific. The sequence goes on from REGL01000262.1 coordinate 24,407, forward strand.
AAATGCGTAATCACGCAAGGAACCAACATTGTAAGGGGGAGGGGGGGAGAGCTGAGCAAAAATATGTGATTTTTTTCAAGAGTTTTGGCAAGGATTGTAGCTACCTGGGTTTCAAAGAAACTTTTGGGGCTTTGTTTGTTTTGAATTGCTGGTTGAGAGAATTTCCTTTGTCTGCAATCGCTAATCGCTTTGAATTGAGGTGTCAACAAAAGCAATTCGTGCTATTGTATTACAAAATCTGCCCTTGTTAATCCCCACTACAAGGCTAAAGCTTGGCCTGTACAAGGCAAAATTTAGCCCTTTACTTTTCGTACAGGCAGCTAAACTCTTACATGACCCTGACAATTTCTTGGAGTTGTTATTTACCCTAGGGTCTGGTCTGGTTTGTTTTGGCTGTCAACAGCCATTTTCTGAAGTCTGTCATCATTCTTCAAAGCATGATACTGTAGTAGGCTTTACAAAGGAAGACTAAAGTATGGATGTCCAATGCTGAGATTTGTTACATTCAACTAAATGACTGCCAAATGTTTAATCTCAGGACATTTCTGCTTTTTTGGGTAAAATTTCTTTTGTTCAAACTTGCATCCTCCAAAGGAATAGTAGAGCAATGCAACTGCTTACTAAGTTGGTACATTACTAAGGGAGGCAACATTCTGTGATTTCGTGCAAGTGTTTTTTGAAATGTTGCCAAACAGCAGGGCCAGGTCTAAACCGCGGACATGCGGACCAAACAGGAACAATAGTCCGCGGTTTTCTTGTCCGCGTTTTAGACTTTCACACTGGTAGAATCTGAAAAGCGGACAAGGATTTTGCGGACAATTCAAATATAATGAATATATTCGTGAAAATACATTTGTTACCTAATTGTCTGTTTTTCTCCGAAGTAAACAGTGTCTCTTTGCCTCATTTCTCTCCTATTGCACCAATACTGTTCTTGGAATCTGTTGCACCCTTCGTAGACTCGTTCGTAGAGATTGCATGCAGGTGGAAGTGGCTGTTTGGAAGAATGGGCCTAAGTACAAATGGGCGAGGTGAAACTAGCCGAAGGAACAGAAAAGATACATTTCTTCATTCAGTTCTCAATCATTTTTTCTCCTTCCGTTTGTTACTAGTGTTATTACAAAGATGGAAACACTAATGAAATTTCTTTTAAATTTTGCATAAGACAAAAAACAGAGATTTAAGGACCCTTTGTCACGGCGTCAAAGGACCAGAGGAAATGTTTGCCAATAAACTCCCAGATGGCTGTAGCGGAAGCCTCTCTTCACTTGTTCTAAGCACTATGAAACTTGACAAAATTAAAAGAGTTGTTAAATGAGACAAGCTCATTTTGTTAGTGAGGAGTTCGCTTTTAGAAAGAGGTGGGAGCAGCAAGATTTCATATATATCGCAAAGAATGAGAACCCTAGCTAGGTTGCTGATAGAATTGCAAGAGCAGACAAGTAACAATTGTTCAAAGAAGATAAGGCTCAAATCCTTACTGGTTGCCAGAGCATGTGGAAATCACCCAATGTCATGCTTGTCAGCCAATGAGATCACCGCTTTCTAGCCCCTGGAGACAAAATCGGTCGTTTGAGGTAAATTTTCTAGTACCCTCACCAAAAACTGAAATGGATGCTAAAATACTTCAGTTATTTGCAATTATTTTTAACAAATCAGTTGTGAGGATGTCCGTCCAGAGTTGTTTACATGTTTAGGCACAAAGCTTGTTTCGGGCCGGAGCTGCGTTCATTTTCCGGTCGAAGAAAATTTACCTTCTTTGAAATATCTATAGAAATCGTTACAAATGAGATATACAGATAAGACTTTCTGCAATTATGCATACTGACCTGAGCAATAACCCAAACTCCTTCACTGCTATCATATCTCAAAATTGGAGGCAATTTCTAATGATTTCTGGCAGAGATATCATTTGGGCCTAAGCTTGTCCTCGCTTAAAACTCATTCCATTGCACTTAAAAAGTTATGGTAAAATTCTAGACCTGAATAATGCACTTACCCATGAATCAGGCACCAGTTTGACTTTGTCTGCCTTTTTTACATCAGGAAATTTTTATAAGAAACGACCAGTTGTGGGCGAATTGCAAACACTTTCCTCGGTCCATATTTTTCTCAGCACAGGCTCTCCGCTTCAAACAACAAACAGTGAACTTTGTATCATAAAAGTCTTGCATCACAAAACATTCCTATAGAACGATTCCATGC
>REGL01000262.1:29639-44168 GCA_004194395.1 Aurelia aurita complex sp. Pacific
TTTCAGGCGTTTTATGTCATTAGGCAGCATGTTACTTTATATCTGGAATAGATAACTACAATAGTACATACTGCACTTGATAAAAATATAAACAAATTGTACTCTACAATCAATAAAATCACTCTACAATCAATACATCATTTGCTCAACTTGAATAGATTGAATCAGCTCTGTCGTTGGCCAGGTACTCGTTGTACTCTTGTACGCAGTGAGATATCGTTCTCAGCTCAAAGGGACAACTGTCTATTCTGTGGGGTGTTTGATTGTGTTTTTGCAAGTGTTTCAAGGTTACAAGGTCGTTCTCGTCTGGGTAAGTAGAAGTAGAGCCTTGCTTCCCAATGTGCATATCAATGTTCTTGAAATCGCCACCAAGAAACATTTCAAACTCCTTTCCATTTACCTTACTCCAGGTTTAGACAAGCTCTTTAACTGTTGAAGGTATGGCAAATGCATTTTTGGCATATTTTCTGAACTGTCAAGTCATTTATAACAGCAGTACACGTGTACACTGTTTGCCCACAAACTTCAAGCTCCTTCACAATGAGCACATACAATTTTGTAACCGAACTACCGGGTGTCCCAAAAAAAGTACTCCCGTTTAAAAAATCACCAAAAATTGATTATCAAACCTGTGACAAAATTTTCTTTTTGACTTGTTTCGTCAAAGACCCAAAACTATTTATAGATGCTAAAATGTTTGCTTTTGATGCAACCAGGTAGAAAAATTTCACGCTGAAAAACCTTGTTTTGAGCTATACTTTTCAAGCAAAATGCTCAATCTTGCCTAACAGTCAAACAAATATTTACAGATTTTTCATCGTCATTGAAGTCTCCAATGATAGTGTGCATTTCTTTTTGTCATTTATGACAAAACTAGAAGCGTTATGTGCACAAAGGAATTGATCTGGCAAGCATAACTGCTCTTTTGCAGCATGATTAAAAACCGGGTAGCCCTAAAAAGAGCTAACTTTACTATTTCAAACCAATTACGAGATCAGCTATGTCTGAGAAAATAATTTGGTCCTTGATCTATTTGGCAAAAAAAAGAAAATTGAAGATTGTTCATGTAATCAAATGTTGGTGATTTTTCAAACAGGAGTACTTTTTTTGGGACACCCGGTACCTCTGTCGGACTGAAACAGGAGGTAGTACTTGCCTCCATAGTCTGCATCGTTGCTCAACTTCCCCTCTTCTTCGGCAATACAATGGTATCTGTAAGGTAGTTTCGGAGATCTTTTACTTTTGGAAACGGTTGCTGTTTTAATATTGATATAAATGATAGCTAAATAATACCACAATAATTTATTGCAATAAACGATAAAGTATAAAAAGATGTTAAAATGGATAGGATTTTGTGAGAAAACTAGCTCCACATTACCCCCTGTCTTCATTTTTTTCTTGAAACACAAAATTTTGAGCAGAAGCATGTATTCTCCATTTATCTATGCAAAAAGGGTTAGAAATATTTGACATGCCAGTAGACTGTAGTAAGAGCTGAGACCTAACCTCAACTTGCTTTGCAGCATTGTTAAGAGCAGACTTTTGCTGCCTTCTTGTAATTGCCCTGGGGACAGTTAACACTTCTGAAAAATGTTGGATTCTGTAGGCGCCATCCACCAGGCTGTGTTATTTTTACAGAAACAAACTTGTCAACCCTGTCCTTTCCAATTTCCCTTACATTTGATAGTTCTAAATTGACAACATCAGTGTTTGAATGTAAAGCAAACATTTCTGTTGGTTCAAAATCTTCCATAGCTGCATTAACCCGAAGCTTCTCAAAAATTTTGCTCGAACCCCTTTGCCAACATGCTCGCAATCATATAAATGAGTCTGCCCTGAATAGACCATTCCCATGATTATGTCACCACCAGTGCGGCGCGCAATGCATGCTTGTTCTTGTAGTTAAACACTTGGCCGAGTTAGTGTGTTTTGTATAAGAACTGTATGAGAAGTTGTGTATTGAGTTGGAAATATCGAAGAAAAATCCGAAAAATCAACTAAAATTATTGTAGAACATGTCCTTAGATGTTTAAGAAACACTCAAGTCCTGGATTCCGTTTGACTTAGAGCGCAGACGAAGGAATTTTTAGGGGGAAGAGTCGACGAAAGTGCAGTTTGGCCTAATGAAAACATTGCGAGCATATGTAAGTTGTGTTTTGCGTTGGAAACATCAAAGAAACATTTGCGAAATAACCCACATTCCCGGAAAAGCATGTCCTTAGATGTTTTAGAAACTCTAATCAGGGGTTTAAGTGCTACTATGAAGCAGAGATGAAGGAAATATTCGCAAGGAAAGACAATGAAAACGTACTGCGGCCTAACGTAAACATTGCCAGTTATTTGAGGAGGCTAGAAAGGGGGAGAGAAGTGCTGTACCCTGCAGCTATGCATAAGTCCAGAAGATGAACAACATGTTCCTCCTGCGATTATTTTCAGGGGAAAAGGCAATGTTTCCCAAATAGAAAAAGATGCATATGACAAGCGAGTACATGTGTACTGGCAAAAGAATACTTGGATGGATCGTTCTGTTGCACTAAACTGGATCAAGCAGTCATTTGCTCCAGCAGTTGATAAAAGCAGTGAAAATGTATTGTTTTTGGATAACCTTGGTTGTTAGATGACAGAGGAATTTCATGCAACTTGCAGAGAATTAGCATCAACGGTTGTTTACCCATTGCCTCCAGAGGAAACTGACAAGTGCCAGCCTATTGATCAAGGAGAAGGATTTCTGATAAAGAAATTGATGGGAAAGGAACTAGATAAGGATCTAGAAGAAAGTGATAATTTGGAGAAATGGCAGTCTTCTTTCAGTGCAAGTGAAAGGAGAATTATTTTGACTGAATGGTTAGGTAGTGCATGGGAGTAATTAACTCTGAATATTCTGGTAACAGAAAGAAACCGTTTCAGAGAACAGGACTACTTTTGACTGCTGATGGCAATGATGACAATTTAATCCAACCAGAAGGTTTTGCAGACTATTCTTTTTAAAACTGGTTTATATAGGAAAAGTTATTTGTTTTCTGTATTGCTGTTTTTGTTCAATTTCTTCAGTTGGTTTTCTCCGAAAAAGTTTAAGTTTTGTTAAAAGATTTTCTCCATTTAGCATAATTTATAAGAAATTGGGAAAAAATCAGGCTGGCTGGTTTCTTATAGAGGAGAAAATATTCTCTGTGCTGGCAGGCTGCAGTTTGTTATATGTACGTTTCTTATATGCGGGGACTTACTGTAGTCCACTCATTGCAAGAAACAGTCAAAATACCTGTCCGTAAAGATTCATTGGTGCACCTGTAAAGATAATTTATATCTGTAAGAATATCTTTCAGGTTTTCGGGACGCATGTTTTTATCGGTTCAGCCATCACTGAACAGCCACAGATTCAGCTAAGCACAATGCCCCTCAGTGAGAATGTGAAATGGGCCATCATTCCTTTCAATCTTGTTCTCCACCTTGCAATCGATGTTGGATGTAATTTCATAGCTATTATATGTGTCTGGGAGTTCAGCTATTGCAGAAATTTCATCTAGAACAGAAGCAGCTTCGTTACTAGGGCCTGATTCCTCAGCAATCAAGCCTACAGTGGATTTCAAGAACTTTGGAGAGGTTTTTAAATCTACATGATCTTGACTAGATACCCATAAAGCATCCAAGGCCATCTTTACAGAGATAAACTCGTGAGATGGATTTGCATTTAATAGAGAGACAGCCTTTACAATATCTGCTTTTTTCATAGAACCTACCTCATTCCACATGACCCGTTGCAACTGATACCTGGTATGCGGTTTATCATTAAGGCCTCTAGCCAACATGTAATAAGTGGCGGCTGGCAGCGGTACCAGTGGTACCAGTCTAGTGCCACTTTATTTTCAAAGCTTGAAATATTTTTTAATGGTTTTATTTTCTAATATTTCACAAATAGAAACAAATTGAATTGACGATGAAAACAAACAGAAGGAAGAGCGGCAGAGCACTCTAGAGCCAATATCTCACCATCTGACCCTCCCTCATCTTAATCCTTGTTGAATGAGCAGTATTGAATAAATCCTTTATGTACTTTACGGTACCAGACATCATTCATCCAGTACTGCAGAAAGCAGTCCTATTGTGGTTTGTGACTCGTGATGACGTAAAACTCATCTAACAACATTAAGTTTTGATCGCAGTACTAGATTCCTCCTTCTAGTAATCTTGAGTGGCCGCCAAAATAGCACATTCATTCAAGATTAGGAAATCGACCCCGCAGTCTTTTCAACAATATCAAATGACGTCAAATACTCTGCTATTCTATTGAGTGATACTGATGTATTCGAAAGTACGTTTCAAAGCTTGTAGGCTTGTTTTCTATTTCTGGGCATGGTTAACTAAAACACTAATTTTAACACCCCCATACAATAATTTCCTTATTTGGTAAGTATGATACCTATCAAAGTTGACGTAGGCTGGACGAATCTGTATATATGGCCTATGAAAATTTTTTATTCAGAATGCTACTTTTGAAGTAACTTCAGTGATCAAACATTTTGTATTTGATTTTGCTGAAAATGAACCGAATCGCAGGGATTGGCTTCCTTTCAGGAGTTTCACGTATTTTTGCGCTGTCGTCAGCTCAGGGTCGCTTAACTCATGAGCAACGTCTTAGTTTGAAGAAAGATGGCAGACCTTGCCCAAAAATCAACATCAAGAACCGAGATAGTGAGACTGCTTACAGCAATTTTTCATGGATATGTGGCGATGCAGAAAAGAAAACTTACTTTTGTTGGCCTTGTTTGGTCATGGGTGATCTATCCAAGGTAAGAATCTATTTCATCAATTTGATACGAACTTTATTTATTGCATGCAGGGAAAAGCAACAATTGGTAGCTGATTTCCTACTCCGATACATTGCTAATGTTCTAATATACTCCGGTACCATTCATATTGTTCTGTATGATTTCATATTGTTAGATGATAGATGAGAAATGTGATTTTATATACATTGCACACCACAAGTAGAACGAGAAACTCGCGTTACTAGAATCTTATATATGGTACTCTCATGAACAGCGGCTAGCCAGATGTGGGCTGGGTGCCACCAGTGATTAACTTGCCAAATGTATTGCCACGTGCCTCTTCATGGGGCCGTACCTAGCGATCGACATGACTCACGACTCATTGCGTTTCTGTCTGATAGGGGAATGGCGTTTAGGGGGTTCCAAAACGAATTGATCTAAGTACAAAATTTTCAATAAACTATCAAACTGATCGGTAGGTGACTCCAAGACTCGTCTATTGTAAATATTTAGGACGGATTATACTTAATATTTCATTTACAACTTTGTAATACTTTATCTTTTCATAAATCTGGCATCTTTCATGATGTTCTATTTCTTTTTCCAGATGAAAGCAAAATCTTTTGCTCGAGAAAGTGGTTTTCAGTCATCTGGAGACAACCTTTGGAATCTTTCAAAGCGCCATGAAAAAACAAAAATGCACATCACCAACCATACTGCCTACCAACTTTTAGGAAATGTGGACGTTGCTTGTGCATTGGATGAAGCAAGACGCAGACAGTTATAGCAACACAACCGAAATGCGACAAGATATTCAAGGATGCTAAAACACCACATTGATGCAGTTGTCTTTCTCTCGGCACAAGGCATTGCATTTCGAGGACATGATGAGTCAAAATTGTCATCAAACAGAGGAAATTTCATTGAGCTGCTTGACCTCGTTGGAAATTATAGCAATGATTTGCGAGTTTTTCTAAACGAGGAAAAGATCACGTACACTTCACACGAGCCACAGAATGATTTGATAGAATGGTTCAAAGAAGTGAGAAAGGAAGTTCAGCGGAGGATCGACAATTCTCAATTTGCGGCTGTCATGATGGATGAAACCAGCGATGTAAGCAGGGTGGAGCAATCGGCTGTTTCAGTACGCCTGATCAACGAAGGAGAGGTAGAGGAGCACCTTTTGGGCATGATTAAATGTTCTAAAAACACATCTGCAAATGCATTGACAACGATTCTTCTGAATACATTGGAAGATTATAAGATCACGCCAGAAAACGGAGGGGAAAAGCTCATTGGGCAATCATATGACGGTGCCGCCACCATGTCAGGTGAATTGAGTGGTGTTCAAAAGCGCATTCAAGACATTTTTCCTGCTGCATATTATAACCATTGCGTTGCTCACAGGATTTCACTTTGTGACTCTCAATCAGCCAGCAAAATTCCCAAAGTTGCCAAATTTTTCGACACAGTCGATAAGCTGATGAGATTTTTTAGAAGTAGCCCAAAGCGTACATCTCAACTTGGCCACAGTCTACCGAAACCTGGTGATACGCGTTGGTTATCACGTGATGCAGCAATTGGTGTTATTGATTCCCTGTATGAAACAATTGGAGCTGTACTGTATGACATGGCCAATGACAAAGATGACAAGACGGAGACACAAGTCATAGCTCGAGGACTCTGTTTGCAAATGCAGCACATAGAATTTGTTTTTCTTTTGAAATTGTACAGAAAGATCTTCGCCCACTGTGCCCCAATAATAAGAATCATGCAAAATCCGACCCTTGATGCAGTGCAGTTGTCGTTGATGTTGGAGGATTTCCAAAGATTCCTGCTGAATCTGAATGCAAACCAGATTTGGGAAGATGCATTGCTCCTAGATCCTGAGATGCCTGCTGTTCGCCAACGAAATGGATGGAGAGGAGTCGAAGGCGCTATAGATTCTCCAGATAGTTGGAAACGAAATCTCTTGTTAATTTCTGCAGAGGTTGCGCAAAAATTTTAGGAGCAGCTGCTTTGGCGGTTTGAAAATTTGAAAAAATTCAAATGGATGGACTTAATTCACCCTTCGAAATTTGACGAAAGAAAGAAAATGCCATCAGCTAAGCAAAAAGAATTAATTAATGAAGTCACTGAGCTGTACCCATTTGCCGTACACGATGCTTTAGCCCTTGAACACAATTTAAATGTACTTTACGACAACACCGAAATAAAGATTTTGTTAGATAAAATAGTAAGAGAGCGAGATGAGTTGGCAGCCAAGAAAAGAGAGAAACGGCGTAAGACGAAGCTGGCAAATGAAGAGCAGAATGAAAACAAAGAGGATGAAAGGAGTGCAGTGGAAGTTGAAGACTCGTTTGAAAGGGAAGAGGGAAGAACAGTCGACGAGGAAAATTTTAAGGAGGGGAAGCCAAATGTTCAAGACTTGCTCAAAGTAATAAAAACAGCCGGTCTCGAAGAAGCATTGCCTCATGCAATGGTTTTGTTAGAACTGGCTGCAACAACACCTCTTACCAGTGTTCACTGCGAGAGAGTGTTCAGCAGAATGAAGAAAGTTGTTTCACCAAGCAGGTCAACAATGTTACAAACAAGAAAGGAAATGTTGATTTTCCTCCAAGTGGAACATGCCATTCTAAGATCGCTTTCGGAACAAACAGTTTTTAAGGACAATGTAATAAAAAGGTTTAAATCTTATAATCAGCGTCGTTTGGAAAGATTTTCAAAGAAGTGAATTCGTTTGTAGTAGTGATTTGCAAAAAGAAGTATACCATTATGTCCCGATAAATTGTGTTTGCAGTTTTCTTTATTATGTTTGACTTAAAAATCTCCTTGCACAACTTTCTCAAAGATCTATTGGGAATACCACTTTGCTTGTAATTTAGAGACAATGCATGACGATATTTGCTTAAAAATGCAAAATTTTCCAGGGGCTTCGCCCCTGGACCCCAATGGGGGGCTTACAGCGCCCCCCATACCCCCAGCTGGTTTGAGACAAAAATTTGTTCGCTTCGCTCACAAATTTTTGCTTTACTGGTACCATCTTATTTTCCGTGCCAGCCGCCACTGAGCTATCATAATATCAAGAACATTTCCGGCAAGTTCCAATTTTGGCAATATACACTCTTGTCAAAATATGCAGACACGATGCTGACGAAGAGCCTTGAACAGCGTGCTGAGATTGGCAGAATTTAGCTGATCACATGCAAACTAAAATTTCAGCTCCAAAGGCGCAACCGCAAGTAAGTCATCAGTCTGCTTAGATTACTCTTTGCCACCTAGTGAGCTCCTCTACCAAAGTGGTCATATGAAATATCACGTGAAATTGGCATGCCTCCTGCAAAGCCACCGTACTTACATAGACACATTACCTTAAAGAAAACTTCTTACATTTTAAAGATCAAAACCACCATGATTCTAAATTCTTGCAAGAAACTAAAGCTATGACACTATTTTCTTTGCAATGGAAGGTAAAATGCAAGTGCAATTGAAACATACCCTCTTGATGATGGCTTCCATAGATTTGAAAACATTTCCAATAATTTCAGCTTGTTCAGTTGCATCATTGAAATAACAAACCTAGACAAAAATGATAAATATCTATAGAAAATCAGAAATACAACCGGGTGTCCTAAAAAAACGCAACAGATTTGATCGGGACTAGCGACAAGTATTTAGGTCCTATAAATCCAAAATAATTTTGGATATAATCCTCGATAGTTAACTTGAAGATAGATAGATATCTTGTTTGTTGATATTGGTGCATGGAGAGTTGGAATATTAATCTTGAAAGTCCAAATTTGCTTCCATCTCCAAACCAGAGGTTTCGGGTTTTGGCCTACCTGAAACATGCTTGCGGAATCTCCTCAGTCATATACAAAGTGTAGTAGTGTGAGCATGCCAAGGCACATATGTTTAGGCACTTATCTCAATTGAAATTTGAAAGCTAAAAATTGACAAACATAACAATGGTGAAGGGAAAATTCACAAAGGAATATATTTCTTCAATCATAGTGCACCTGCAAAAGAGCCAAGCACGAATGAGCATTTTCAAGGATCTTATCCATGGATAATTTTCCCTTGGGTACATTTGATTTCTTGTTTCGTAATAATTCGAAGAAAGATTGTACAAAATGCACTTCATTAAAGTCATGAAGATTGCAGGAATTAATTAATTTTTCACACTAAAACAAACTACTTCGCGGATTTCTTTCTTTTATGAGATGGATGCAATGCTAACTTTTCGAAACTTTCGAAGCATAAAAAAAGAGGTCTTCTCAGGACAAAATTTATGAATTTGATTGAATTTCTATTCAAATATTTTCCTCAGAATGAGGCTTTATTCTCCTATTTCACGGTAATTCAGGAGATTCCCCAAAATAGCGCGTTTGCAGTTTAGGCTAAAAGCCACAAGCTCTGGTTTGGAGGTTCTGGAAAATTTGAACTTTCAAAATTAATATTCCAACTCTCCATGCACCAATATCATCAAACAAGGTATCTATCTCCAAGTTAGCCATCGAGGATTATATAAAAAATTACTATGGATTGATTGGACCAAAATTATTGTCGCTAATCCCGATCAAATCCATTGCGTTTTTTTGGGACACCCGATACGGAGCTTGAGTGATGCACAACACTGGACTTGGCTATATGATCTTTAGCACCAAATTGTAAATTAAAAAGTTCTGGCATAGTTAAGAGGACTAAGCAAAGATATTAAAGAAACTCGATGGAAAACATTTGGATATGAGACTTCCACTGCAGACACCATGCAGCAAGCCATGGATTAATAGTTTGAAATACCAGATAATGCCAAGAAATATACCGGGCGAGTCAAAAACGTTTACACGTTTGGCGGATTGTGGAATAAAAAGTATGTGGCCGATATTCAAAACTAAGATGTTAATCTAAAATCTAAAATCCCCATGGTATCATCCTTGTAGTGTAATAAAGTAGTTCGTAAGTGTTGTTTTAAGTAATTTCGTTTTTTTAAATTTTCATATTGAATAAAGAAAAAAAAAACAAACGATTGGGGAGATACCTTTGTTCTGCTACTTGAATTCATCGTTTGCAATATTTCGTCACTCAGAAGCGTCCTTGCTGCACTGAAGTTATAAAAATGAGCAATAAATAAACAATAAATACACTAAACAGAAAGGAAACTACATCATCATCATCATCATTATTATTATTATTCATACACGAATCCCCCTCAGCTGATATAAAATTCTTTATTAAGGCCTAATCCAGGGCTCAAACACTTTTTTTCATTCCTGGAAGCAAGCTAAGTACCTTCGTTTCCTCTTACGTATTTTCTTCGTCTTTCCCAATATACTGCCCTACTCTATCCCACTTCTTTTCTCTCCTTCTCTCTTCCCTTTTCCCTTTTCCCTTTTCCCTTTCGTTTCGTTTCGTTTCGTTTCCTTTCCCTTCCTTTCCTTCCCTCCCTCCCTTCTCTTCTTTCCCTTTCCCTTCTTCCTTCTTGGGAAATTTGAGCACTTCAGCTTTCTTCCTGGTAGCGCTGCTCCCACCATACTTCGTTTTTTGAGCCCTGCCTAATACGATGTGTTCTCATAAATGAAAATACTACAAATGATAAAAAATGGGCTGTTCTTCCAAAGTTTGCTGCCACCCTCTCGATAAATAGAACCATCAAATAGATATTAGACTCACATTCATTCTCCAAGCAGCAACATTGGCACATGAAATAAATATGAAGGAGGAGGTAGTATTGCTATAAATGCAGTGCACAATGTTTATAAATCAATAAGACGTAAACAACTGAGTCTACATTATCTTACTTTTCATGTTCATTGCCGTCAATACAGAAGATGCTATGTTTGATACCAGGTTTACGTTCAATACCAACTTGAATGTCTTGCTTGGTTATGCTGCAAAATAATACAGGCATTGTCAAATGTCAAAAACAGTCTCTTCATTCTACACAAAAGCCAACCCAAATTTCTTTAAAGAGTTTTAACGGAAATAAACGTGGCTGAAGATAAAGGCGTCGCCAGGAATCGGACTGGGGTGGACATGACTACCCCAGATTTGCCGATAGGGTATTTATACAGAAGCAAAAACAATGGAAAAAGGGCTGGTATACCTTTCAGAATACCATGCCATTATTTACGGCTGGTATAAAACAATTTTATCTTTAGAGTTATTGTTTTTGAATGTGCATGTCCTCGCTCAAACAAAGAAACAATCGGCACACTTTCTCTGGTCGATTCACAGCTTGCCTTGCAGTCTTCGTCACTTGTTTTCAAGGTCAAATCACATGGTTTACAAATTAATCTCTTTTCACTGATATCAGAGGAGATTGTTAAAAAAACCAAAATGATCAATTCAAATTCATCAGTGCAATCAAATGATCAATCAATTCATTCATTCATTGAATCAATCAATTATTTCTTCGAACAATCAATCAATCAATCAATCAATCAATCATTCAATCATTCAATCACTTGATCAGCGTACTGATTGTCTTCTAGCGAGCATAGGGCTCAAATCTTTCAAATCTTCAAAAAAGGTGGGTGTAATATTCTTTAACATTTTTATTTGAAGTGAATTGCTTGAAAGGAACTCAGGCTACTTTCCTGTAAATGATCTGCCGTGGAAATTTACTCATATCTTAATTATCTTCAAAATGGCGGCGATTTTAATTTTTTTTTTAAATTCATGAAAAACTTTGAAAAAATTAAAATCATCGAAATTCCTAAACAAATGAATAGAAAATGATACAATCCTCAAGATAGCCATGGTTTATGAAGGTCTAAAATATGGTGCCAGGCAAATGCAATTTCGAAACTAGCAAAGATATCAAAAGATTTCAAGGGCAGATTTACGGCAAAGTACACCAAATTTCTTTCAGATCATTTAATTTCATGAAATATGTAATAGAGTTTTACATCCACCTTTTTAAAGATTTGAGCCATATGTCCTTCTAGCGTGCTTCACACAATCAGAGTTTGAAGAGCTCGCTATGGATAGATATTTCATACTGAAAAATCAGTTACCTTACCTGTTCATCGTTCTTCCAAGGAAACAAATGAATATGTCAGAATCTTCGACCAGCTGGATTCTTTTTGATACGCTGCCATCATAATCCTGAAGGACAAAAGTATTTGATGGAGTGTGTGCGATACTTGTGCCAATGAAATTGTGCAAAATACTGGCTGATGGGGTGCACCGTGAACAAGTACCTACTTCTGGCGCACAATATTGATTATGCATTATGGTGACTTTGAAGATGGACGATATGTTCTTTAATCAAAATCCGAAATCATACTTGACGATTCCTGTAAATTTTTCAGCAGGCAAGTAATGGGTAAATGGGTAATGGGCAATTATTGGGTGATGTCTTAAAAATCATTGATTTGGAATCTATCATATGAAAAATATCAGTCATATTTTCTGAAGAGCAATGGCTGTTGGTGCATGGTCGTCTAGGCCGTTTTGGGTTCACCAGGGTCTCTGGAAAATGTGTTGCCACTGGGTCGCAAGACTTGTTATCAGATTAACACAATAAACGCAAAAGACTAAGTGAGAACCAAGCTGAAAACTGCAACAAAGTTTGTTGCCTACTAAGCCCTAAGTTTCAAATTTGATATTCTAATGAGTTCATGAAGTTGAGAAAAATTGATATTCTAATGAGTTCATGAAGCTGCAAAAATTCTTGGGAAAACATTCTGAAACTCCTGCACCTGACTTACAACAATTTCAAATTGAAGAAGGAAGTATACAGAACAGAAGCAATGCAATAGACCTTTTAGATACTCTGAAAAGAATCAGAATGGAACGATATTTTCCTACATTTAGTAGAATTTTCGAATGTGCACAACAGTGATAGAAGCTCTAATGCCACTCAATCAAGCCTCGCATATAAAAATGTATAAAATAAAGCTCGTTCCAGGCTCTTTTGTAGAATAGCTAAAAGGTCTATTACATGTAGATTCTTCTTCTTCTTCAGGTGCCATGCCGTATGGCTTGGGCGATCATGGACCTCCATTGCTCTCTATCTCGGCAACTGTGAATCACTTTGCAGCTCCTGTCTAGTTGTAACTAACCTCTGATGAACAAGGACAGATTTGGTAAGACAATAGCATGAGATGATTTTGTTGACACCTGGATTCAAAGCGATTCGTGACTGCAGACAAAGGAAATTCTCTCAACCAGACATTGAAAACAAACAAAGCCGCAAAAGTTTCTCTGAAACCCAAGTAGCTAGTGCGCTCGTTGTGCATTCCAGAAATTGTTTTTAAGAGTAAACATGAGCATATATCGAAAGAAGAAGAATATATCTATTTATCTACCGCGGGCATTTTATTTCTTTGGTTCAGAAGCTGAGCAGTAAGTGTTTTAATTACACCCAAAAAAAATAAGATTGCCTCCCAATCGGCTTTTAAATCAAATGAATTAAATGCCCGTGGCAGATGTGTAGATGGATCCTCCTTCTCTCGATCTATGCTCATGTTTGTTCTTAAAAACAATTTCTGGAATACACAACGAGCGAACTAGCTATCTGGGTTTCAGAGGCACTTTTGCAGCTTTGCTTGTTTTGAATTACTGGTTGAGAGAATTTCCTTTGCCTGCGATCGCTAATCGCTTTGAATTGCGGTGTCAATCAAAACCAACTCGTGCTATTGTCTTACAAAATCTGTCCTTGTGCCTCTGATGATGTCAAGCTGTTTTATTCTTTGTCTCCCTCTGTCCCTAGTGCCTTCAATTCTTCCTGTTGTGATCAATTCTTCTATGTTTCCTTCTCTAACTATATGTAGAGTAGCAGAGCATAAATATGAATCTGTCCTCAATCAAACGTCACCTTACCTTCTCAGATTCTAGTGCCCAGTTCTCAATAGGTATGTAAATGAAGAGTAGAAACCTCCCTTCAAACTCGCATTGTTGAACTAAGGGAGGGCAGTATTCCTAGAAAGATGGAAAACTCACAGTTTTAGCACAAAAAAAGTTCACAAAATACATTTATGAAGTTTCCTAACTTTCTACCAACAAAATAAGTTTTAAAGATAAATATGGCAAGAGCATGATGTGTTTCAGCGGCACAAGTCCAGTTAAAATACAGTTGTGGCCAAAAATTTAAGACCACATTTTTGTCAATAACATTTGTTGGTGTCATGAGATCAAGCCCTACCGCTCTGCCTAGTTTATTCTCTTGGAGTTTGTTTAGGCCAACTTTCCATGTAGACTCTGAATTTTGATGTTGTTTTTTAAGTTTTGAGCCATTTTGTTATAACGTCACAATGAAATCTATAGAAATTATTGGAAATGATAGTGCTTCTACCGACAAGGGACGAGACCCAAAAAACGTGTTACTAGGAAGGCTACATTTACAAAGAATAAATATAATAAGAATAGAACAGCTGATAACTGGGATGCTTTCCGTAGACAGCGTAATCTGTGCGTTAAATTATCCCGTCAGGCAAAAAGATGTTTCTATAATCAACTTGACATTTCAGAAATTACAGACAACAAAAAATTTTGGAAGACTGTCAAACCTTTTATTTCGGATAAAAGCTCTTCAAAATCAAGAATAACATTGATTGAAGAAGGGAAAATTGTGTCGAACGAGTCTGAAGTAGCTGAGACTTTTAATAACTTTTTTGTTACAATCACCGAATCTCTTGGAATCATCGAAAATGAAAATATTATTCTTGATCCTGAAGGTATTAGTGATCCTATCGAACAAATATTATTTAGGTTCTCAAGGCACCCAAGTATTCAAAAAATTCGTTCCTTGAATGGG
>REGL01000262.1:55135-69774 GCA_004194395.1 Aurelia aurita complex sp. Pacific
AACAAAGAATTGGAAGTTTAGTAAAGACATGTTGGAAAATTTTCCCTGTTTTGGTGTTTCTTAATTTTTTGACAAACAATCCAAGAGCATCTGATTGCTATTTGCCACCCGTATGAAGGAACCTGTGATTTTCTGTACATGCTGCAATGGCTCCTGTGCATTGATATAATGCTTCTCAAATACAATGCTTAATTGGCCAAAGTTTCTTTCATGTGGGTTTTTCCTATAAGACAGAAACGCAGTTAATTAAGGCTAGGCGGTTATTAAAGGAAACGTGGCATCTCTCTGGCTTTGAAGTAGATTTGAAATGAAGCAAAAGATGCACGACTGATAACAAAACATTGCTCATGTATCCTTGAATACTGCAAAAACATAACGAATTAAAACCATATGAGTTTCTGTGATCTGTGCATAAAGCTACCAAGAAGAAACTACAGACAACGAGATTCTCCGTAAAACTTTGTTCATATTAGTAACGCGACGGGAAAACGTCAAAAATTATTTTGCAACGATCTAAGAATTTTCTGGCACATTTGAAGATTTTCTTAGGGCATCTATAAAGTACGCACGTACTATAGGGGAGGGGTCAAGCCAGAAGCGTACGCATAAGGTATGCGGGGAACTGAAATGGTCAAATCGATTGTCAAAAACGATCAATAAAAATTCCAGATGAATTGGTATACTGCAGTATTCAAAAGCGCCACCTACCTGCCTGCTAATGTCAACCGTTAAATCAATGTACACAAGTGTTGTTAAACCATATTTTAAGCACTGTTGTCCTGTATGGGGCAATTGTGGAGTAACTACGCTTGATAAGTTACAGAAACTGCAAAATCGAGCTGTTAGTTACCAATAGTTAGTTAGTTACCAATTACCAAAAGGCTAGTTACCAATAGTTCATATGACACATCCGCCTTACCAGTCACTCAAGCGCTTGGATGGCCCAATGTCCAGGGACTTATTGACTCCGAGAAACAAAGAATGGTTTTTAAATATCTAAACTATGATGCGCCATTCTAGATGTATGAAATAGTTATGACAGTTAATAGGTCCACTCCTAGCCCTCTCAGGAACATAGAAGTCAAATTAAGGGTCCCTTTCTTAAAGGCGTCTTGAGACAGAAGGAGCTTTTTAAATCGCGGGGCAAAGCTTTGGAATGGCCTAAATAAAAAGCTAAATCATCTACGCCTCTGAAACCTTTCACAGCTGAGCTGAAGAAACTTTCATCGACTACAGCCTGAGAGCCTGATCTTTTTCTTTTAATCTTATTTAGCCTTTTCGTTTGTAGCAAGTTATTCACATAATGATATTGTAATTAGGTTTTCTTCTGATAGTTTTATATCTAAATGTATGTTTGTATGCATGGCCCCCTATAAAGCAGTTATCTAAGCTGAGGGGCTACCATGCCATGAAATGAAACTAAAAATGGAAAAAATTGCCCATTTCTCCTGTTGAAAAGAGTACATGGGAGGGGGGGGGGTCCAAAAAACAGGAAATTTTTCGTACGTACTTATCGATGTCCCCTGACGCATTTAGATAAATCAAAATGTTTCAATAAAAAAAGCAAATAATCAGCTGCTTTTGATTTTTCTAATAGCGGGAACATATTGGAGGCCCTCTCATTAACGAACTTCTCGCTTAAGCCAATTATAGAGCTATGAAACTTTATATAATTTTAAAATAAGTCGATTTTGAAGATTTATCTTTTCCGTCTTTTAGCTGAGCTAACACTTTTATCTAGTTCAGAAGTACTTTGAGTCCGTTTTCCTGCCTTTTTCGTACTTTCACTGCCAACATCGAGTTTAAATCTGAATGATGTTAAGGATAACAACCACCTATTTCGATGCGGAAGTGGTCTGCAGGAGTCACAGGCCACGCATGAATTAGCAAAAACGGCAAAAATGGAAAATGTTAAAACGAAATCAATGCACTGAGCCAGAGCTAATGTTTTATTTTGCCTGGTTTTCTTTTCTTTGCTTAGCTAACAAGATTGCAATAGGGCTATTTTGTTACAATACTGTATGTTTATATCTTTTAATATGTTTTGAACACGTCAGTTTGAAAAGCAATATTTATTGAAACTTTTTACGAGTAGCTATAGATAATTATAAAATTAAAAAAAAATAATCTACATAATTTTTNATCAAAATGTTTCAATAAAAAAAGCAAATAATCAGCTGCTTTTGATTTTTCTAATAGCGGGAACATATTGGAGGCCCTCTCATTAACGAACTTCTCGCTTAAGCCAATTATAGAGCTATGAAACTTTATATAATTTTAAAATAAGTCGATTTTGAAGATTTATCTTTTCCGTCTTTTAGCTGAGCTAACACTTTTATCTAGTTCAGAAGTACTTTGAGTCCGTTTTCCTGCCTTTTTCGTACTTTCACTGCCAACATCGAGTTTAAATCTGAATGATGTTAAGGATAACAACCACCTATGGCGATGCAGAAGTGGTCTGCAGGCGTCACAGGCAACGCATAAATTAGCAAAAGTGGCAAAAATGGAAAAGGTTAAAACGAAATCAACGCACTGAGCCAGAGCTAATGTTTTATTTTGCCTGGTTTTCTTTTCTTTGCTTAACTAACAAGATTGTAATAGGGCTATTTTGTTACAATACAGTATGTTTATATCTTTTAATTTGTTTTGAACACGTCAGTTTGAAAAGCAATATTTATTGAAACTTTTTACGGGTAGATATAGATATTATAAAATGAAAAAAAAAGAATCTACATAACTTTTTCATGCACAGCACCGCATAGATTGCTTATCAAAATGCCAGCATAGATTCTCAATGATGTCTCAATAATAATGAGAATAGTTGATGAAACATCACCCGGAACTTTTCTTTAGTTGGCGTGAATTAGCTTTGATATAGCTACAGTATTTATTTACCAACTTTCAAAGAAATTGATACTGATAATAACCGTCGTAACTGTAAAATTTTGGCCGAAGTCGACCAGAACTTTATTCGACGAAATATTTATCCGGTAAAAATGCCCATTCTTGATGCATTTTGTGAATCAAAGTTAGTTGCAAAGAAACATCCTTAAGAAAAAAACACTTTCTTGAATATTTACACTTTTTGAACTTCTACGGTGTCCCAAAAGACTTCAAACAGATTTGCCCAAACCTGAGTATGGGCTGAAGACCAAAGTTTTGCTGGAATAAATCAAGTGACATTAAAATCTACGAAAATCCAGTACGCCTTTGGCATGGATCCGTTTGCTTTCAATTCAAGAGAAATCCTTATGAAATCCATAAAAATCCTATTGTCCCAAAAAGCTGGGACGCTTTTTAAGAGTGACGCATTCCTTGATTCGGAATACGTTTGATTCATTGGTGCTGTTGATAACAATAACTGAAGGCTAACTAAAAAGTTTAAAACTGGTAGCCCGGCGATGAAAATATTCACCATACTAAAAATAGTTTAAAGACAATGAAAAGGATACTGTTCGAAATCGAGTTCCTGTCGTAATATTCCAGTCAAGAGTAATTCAGCAGTATATACAGGAATGCCAGACTGTGTTAAGCCTTTGAGTTCTGTTTTATCTTCTTCACAACTGATTATCAAGGTTTTCTCGTCTAAATTCTTCGGCAGTTTCAGCAAAGCCTGCAATCAAACAAAATTTCAATTTCAAAATGCAACGATGTTGGCATAAATAACCAAGGGCGCCTACCTTGTAGGAAGTGTGTTTATTCCCGGTACTGTACGCGTAGTAAGGGATTTTCAAATTCTAACGCCTGTTAGTGTTGACCAATCAAAAATCACGCTGTCTGATTCCCTGTGGCCAGAATGTATAACAGTTGATCTCGTGTTACATAAACAAAGGAATTTGAACCACAAAGTTATTCATACGTTATCTCGACCTTGAGAGGACTGACTCTGTGTACTGCTGTGTCACGGTACGGTTCCAGGACACTTTCTGTACTGGGTCACAGGACACCAATTACTCTATAGTACTGGGAATAAACACACTTCCTACAAGGTAGGCGCCCTTGAAATAACCCGCTCATGATCAAGATCAACTTTTTTTGACGATCAAACAAAAGTTGTCAGTTAATCACTATTGAAACATTTAAATCAAAGAAATTCCCAACGATAATGTAAGGATTGAGGAGTCTTTGTTCCCCACTGCTATTCATGTTAGCACTATTGTGTGATAACAACGGATCGTCAGCGGTTTGTCAGCAAAAATTTAGGATAGCGTTGATTTGAAGTTGATTTGATTTGATGGACTCACTGCCTTTAGTATGTAAAAGTTTGGCAAATGCCGCGCAAGAGCAGATTGGATCAATTTAGGGTTTAGTGCTCGTCAAAATAAAACGCTCAAAAGGTTAAACTTTATGATTACAGGAAGGTTGCTGAAATCCTTTAAAGGGACCATTATGGAAACCGAGATGGAAACAAGGTTGCACTGACCTTTTAATGGTATCCCTGCCATTTTAACTGGGGGTGTTTTTTTAGATTAAATGTTTAACTTTTATATTATATTTTACACCTGTAAATAGACTTTTTTCTTTCTTAAATTTATGCTACATCAATTTTTATTTTCAAATGGCAAAATTTCACATACATACATGCATTCGAAAATTTTCCGCCGATAAAACCGAAGAAACAGTGATTCTTCAACATATAAAGAGCAAGAAAACGCCAATCGGTAATCACATTAGAACAAAGAAGCGAAGTAAATATCTAAAAAGTTTCTTTGTATAACATAATTGGCCTACCTTTCCACCTGAACACTGGATAATATCTGAAAGTAAAGGAAAACATTAACAGCAAGTTTTATCAAGCCCATCGGTTGAATACCTTTCATAAAGGCAATGTGTCCATGTAAGTATAGCCGCGTATACACTCTTGTCAAAATATGCTGACACGATGCTGACGAAGAGCCTCGAAGAGCGCGCAGTGATTGACAGAATTTAACTGATCACATGGAAATTAAGATTTTAGCTCCGGAAGCGCAACAGCAAGTAAGTCATCAGTCTTCTTAGGTCACTCCTTGCCACCAAGTGAGCTCCTTTACCAAAGTGATCAAATGAAATATCACGTGAAATTGGCATGCCCCCCCCCCTAGCAAAGCCGCTGTACTTACATGGACACATTACCTTTATTGAAAGCTATACTTACTATTCATAACTTGCACAAAGCTCTGTTTGTAATGCATATGACAAATAAACTGGTTTAATGCGAAATTGTTTTCAGAGTTTGGTTTGAATGATTTGTCAAACGAATAAAATAATGAACTTCGTTTTGAAAAGAACATGTATTTTTCTGATTATTCAATGATTTTGGTTCTGTTTAGATAAGCAACGAGTAGACACCATATAGAGAAAATCACTTCCGTACCTTTCATTTGTTTTTGCTCAGGTTTAACATTCTTTGTTACGTAGAGGCTGTAACCATCTAAAAGTTCCTTTTCTTTTGCTTTTGCGATTGACCTGAATAAAAATTGGTTCTTTAAGGCCCTTGACTGGAAAATTAAAGTAAACAACCATGAGAGGGGAATATGCAGTAGCTGTTGTGTGAGTTTAAATGGCCTTGATCAAGTCCCGCTGGCTTATCTAAATCAATGTTTAAAGTTAGTTGATGGAGCTAAGTAGAGGCAATCTATAAATAGGACAAAGAAACGCCTACGTATGTAATTGCTCCCCTAGTAAAAAGATATGCACGCACGTGTCGATATCATCAAATACAACAGGCTAATTTTAGACCTGCATATGCAGCTCTTGGGTAATATATTTATCTCCATCAACTAACTTTAATTTCTTAATTTCGAACAACAAATCAATTTGCATTTTTCACCGCCTTTCGCAGTATTCCTTCAAATGCCGATTCCCTTTATTTCACAGTATGTCGTTTCGTTTCGTTTCGTTTCGTTTCGTTTCGTTTCGTTTCGTTTCGTTTCTTTTCTTTTCACTTCGCTTCGCTTCATTTCGCTTCCTTTGCTTCATTTTGTTGATTACAATAAGCCATCCCACTCTTATCATAGAGAACAGGTCAAAACAGGAGCAGTAAACAGCAAAAAACTGAGAAAACAATACCCTTTGCCAGAGCAAACTTGCAAAAATATGTCCTTGGCCAGACTAGAACCCCAAAAACAAGGCTTGTTTATCGTGGACCTTTACTAACCTTATTACTAACATCAGGTTTTCTCAAGAATTCCACGGGACAAAGGTAGCAACGACATACCGGGTGTCCCAAAATTATGTATTATCGTTTGATTGCTTATATGTCCATAACCAATGAACCGATTTTCAAAAAAAAATTTATTTGATTGCCGAAAGGCTAAATTGTATTCGAAGATGTTGGTCGTGGTTTTACGACCATGTTTTCATATCGAAAAGAAGATTGATAAACCTGCTCAAATTCAAGCCTTAGACTACTGCACAGAAGATCCCGTTGACACTGTACTGGTAAAAGTTTGGATGCGCAACAAAATCTGTTTTCCGTTCACCCTGTTCTGGCTAATCGGTACCGGAGCAGTTTAAACGCTTTTGCCTGGTAACAGCTTTATAAGGCTATTCGAAATCACCGGTCCCGGCCCCCCGGCCCCGGCCCTCGGCACCATGGCCCTCGGCCCTCGGCCCCCACAATTATAGGTATTTCTTCGTTTCATAACTGTCTGGCTGTTCCCGCATTTAAAATGATCCGAACGGTGCCGTTCAATTGAAAGATCGCAATGTTCGAAGCCTCCAAGAGCTTAAGAAACTCCTTTCAAGCAAAGTGAGAGAACTTCGAGGGGCCGAGGAGTCATCTGAGTCTCGCAAAACAAGTTGAGTATGATTTCCTAAACAAACCACAAATGTACACAGGCCACACGCTCCTTCGCATGCAATTCATGCGCCTTCGTATTCGTTGGTTCTGGCTAGCTGTCGCACTGAAAACCCTTCTTTCCCCTGTTTCGAAATTACGCAGAGTAAATTGTTTGTAAGTAACTCTTTCTAAGAGACTAAACGCACCGATGGCGAGATGACCATTAGCAAGAAATTAGGAAACTCCAAAGACTTTGTTGAAGTAGCTTTTTCCATTTTGTTGAAAGAAGTTAATTCCTCTTTTCACTTGCTTCTCGTAACCTGTGCTTGCCTGTGTCCAAGACATTTACAGTAAGAACCCGCAAAATAGAAACCAGTTTTTTCAAAACAGCCTGTTTAGTTTCTTATTAAAAGGTCTTTAACCTTGAAACAGGCTGAACGGCTTCTTATCATATGGCTAAGAAACCTGCAATGATTTCAGCTTAATCTTTCATGAAAACCCAGAGCAAACATTAGCGGACAGTATGTTCTTGTTACCTAGCATTTTCTCTAAATTTACTCAACGATAGCATACATGCCAAATTTATCATTATAGATAGATATGCCTTTGCATGGAATATCTAAAAATGTTGGGCACCTGAGTTTGACGAAGATTTTCAAATATGAATTTATTTGGGGTCCTTCTATAAGAAACCTTTCTAAAATCAGGCTGAGAAGTTTCCTATATGAGGGTACCATTTCTCAAAAAAGTCAGCCTGAGGTTTCTTATAAAGTGGTTTCTATTTTGCGGGTTCTTACTGTATTGAAGGTCAAGGGGATCCTGCCGATCTAAAGAATGTTCGTGAAAACGATTTCAAGAGGAACCTTCAAAATTCTCTTTTACATAAGTATTATTCCGTTTTGATTATGGTTTCAAAGTACACTTTACGTCATGCTTATTCACTTTGGTGTCCTGTCACCCACTCTAAAAGCTGACCGTTCCAAGGGTCAAAAGTGAAGAATAATGTTGAACAGTTTGCGGTCCACATATTTGTAAATAATGCATCAAAGAATGCAACCATATGGAATGTGACTCCCTCGATTGAGTGCGAAGGCGCATGAATTGTATGCGAAGGAGCGTGTGGCGTATGTACATTTGTGGTTTGTTTAGGAAATCATACTCAACTTGTTTTGCGAGACTCAGATGACTGCTCGGCCCCTCAAAGTTCTCTCACTTTGCTTGAAAGGAGTTTCTTAAGCACTTGGAGGCTTCGAACATTGCGATCTTTCGATTGAACGGCACCGTTCGGATCATTTTAAATGCAGGAATAGCCAGACAGTTATGAAACAAAGAAATACCTATATATGTGGGGGCCGAGGGCCGAGTGCCATAGTGCCGAGGGCCGGGGGGCCGGGGCCGGTGATCTCTAATAGCGGCTTTATAACAGATCAAAACTGTAAAAGCGTGAGGCAAGGTCATTGTTGAGCCACATTACCAACGGTATGCAGACGATGAAAGCTCTCGTAATTAGCACCGGAAAAAGATTATTTCTCCACGCCTCTTGTCCAAATTTTCAAAAGTTTGTGGAGAGATTCCTTTTGATACCTTTCAAACAATGACAGTTTGAAGGGAATGTCAGCACATAAAAGTGGCTCAAGCCACTTGCGGTCAAACTCTAGCCTATCAGATATCAGGATTTCCTGTTGACGTAGATGAGTTACCCAAATATGATGCGGCACGTGTATCGGCCTATTCTCTTTGAAAGGACTTTTTAATCGAAGGCTTATACATGCTTAGATTCCCTTTAGCCATACATAAGACGTCGAAGCTCACCTTTTCAAGTCGAAATTGTATTGCTTTTCGGTGTTTTTGTCTTTGACAGTGTATTTTTCAGTGTCTGAAAAGATAACAAATTTCATAAGTCAAATCATCAAATGAATCTTAAATAATATTACAACTAAATTTATTCAGTCTAATTCAGTACACCCGTTTAAAGCTATCGGAATTATCTACAAGCACAATTTAAAGATAATTAAGAGCCAGATGTGCACATTTTGGAAAGAAAACTAATGCATGTATTTGAAATGATTGTTGTTCGCTCATTTTTCTTCCAAAACGGAAGGGGGGATGATGCAAAGTGACTTAATCAAATCAATAACAACATTTATCAAAATTATTTTTTTCTATCTCGAGTCTTCAACGCATCAGCGGAAAAGTTTTCCTTCCAAAGACTCCGAAACCTGTTGATGCGATTTATGTTTAGAGAGCATTGGCATATTTTCTTCTCCAATGCTGATGTTGGCAAGGAAAGGGCATGTTGTAAAAGCCGGACCCTAAGACCCAAGGACCTACGAGACCCCTAGGAAGCATAGGTTTCAAATCTTTAAAGCAACGTAAAAAGGTTGGTCATATGACCTATTTCTTCTAACTGAAAGGCTTAAAAGCAACTTTAGCTACCTATGTATAATTCTACCGTTACGCTTTTCGGAAATTTGGAATATTTTTCGAAATTAAAGCGAATTTTATATCTCAGCATATCTGAGGATATGACGTCATCAAATTTCTAAATCATAAACAAGGAAAATGACAGACTTTTGCTTGATGCCATATTGCAGGCATCCATAAAGTATAGTTCTCTTCCAAACGATGGTTTTAAGATTTTTTGAAAAATTTTCTTCAATTCTTGAAAGAGAAGAAAAACAGTCTAATTCTGAAAATATTGAAGATTTCAGAAAAGTCCAACGGTAGAATTATAGAGAAATAGCAAAAGTTTATATGAAGCCACTCAGTTCAAAGAAATAAGCAACTGAATTTTACATCAGCCTTTTTAAAGATTTGGAGCATATGCTGGACACTTTAGTACCAAAGATGAAACGGACCTGTCAAACGGGAGGTTGCACAGTGTAAGCTTTCCATCTTCGATCCTATGAACTTCCATTCGTTCAAACCAACGCCAGGAATGACGCAGAAAGTTTATGCCATTTAGAAGTACTTCTTTGAGTACCCCCCGTCGTACTAGTTTTAAAACTTCCTACATCATTCCTGTTGTCCTAATGTTGGTTTGAACGAGCAGAAGTTCGTAGGATGGAAGAGGGGCAACTTATGCGATACTCAACCTCTTGTTTGACAGCTTGATGACATTTACCTATTGTTTTTCTGTGGTGATGACCCTCTGCTGTTAAGGGTCCTTTCCATCTTCAGTACTGGAAGGTCCTAGGGGTATCAGAGGTCCTAGGGTCCAGTTTTTACAACATGCCCAAGAAAAGAACTCGTGCCATAAATAGGTCACTAATAATGATTAACACTTGCAGGGGAATGGTCTGAACGGCGCAAAGCCTACAGATGTGAAGATCTACAACACCTCTAAAAATAACTGCACGTACGGAAATGCGAGAACAACCACGTCAACGGAGGTCAACCAATGGTGGAAATTTTATATCATGAATGAAGATTCCATTCATACACCATGCTCTGCTGTCGCCCTTGAACATTGTTTGAAAATACCATAGTCATGAAATACGTAAGGGAGGATTCACAATGCACAAGATTAAAGAGCCATAGTCACCCAGGATCCTTTGCAGGCTCACTACAAAATTAGATTATCTGAAAATAGAATTTGGCCCAACCGGAAAATATGTATCGACAATGCAGTACGTAAACTGAGATACACGTTTTTTTTATAAGAAAGGTAGGCGCCCTTGAAATAACCCGCTCATGATCAAGATCAACTTTTTTTGACGATCAAACAAAAGTTGTCAGTTAATCACTATTGAAACATTTAAATCAAAGAAATTCCCAACGATAATGTAAGGATTGAGGAGTCTTTGTTCCCCACTGCTATTCATGTTAGCACTATTGTGTGATAACAACGGATCGTCAGCGGTTTGTCAGCAAAAATTTAGGATAGCGTTGATTTGAAGTTGATTTGATTTGATGGACTCACTGCCTTTAGTATGTAAAAGTTTGGCAAATGCCGCGCAAGAGCAGATTGGATCAATTTAGGGTTTAGTGCTCGTCAAAATAAAACGCTCAAAAGGTTAAACTTTATGATTACAGGAAGGTTGCTGAAATCCTTTAAAGGGACCATTATGGAAACCGAGATGGAAACAAGGTTGCACTGACCTTTTAATGGTATCCCTGCCATTTTAACTGGGGGTGTTTTTTTAGATTAAATGTTTAACTTTTATATTATATTTTACACCTGTAAATAGACTTTTTTCTTTCTTAAATTTATGCTACATCAATTTTTATTTTCAAATGGCAAAATTTCACATACATACATGCATTCGAAAATTTTCCGCCGATAAAACCGAAGAAACAGTGATTCTTCAACATATAAAGAGCAAGAAAACGCCAATCGGTAATCACATTAGAACAAAGAAGCGAAGTAAATATCTAAAAAGTTTCTTTGTATAACATAATTGGCCTACCTTTCCACCTGAACACTGGATAATATCTGAAAGTAAAGGAAAACATTAACAGCAAGTTTTATCAAGCCCATCGGTTGAATACCTTTCATAAAGGCAATGTGTCCATGTAAGTATAGCCGCGTATACACTCTTGTCAAAATATGCTGACACGATGCTGACGAAGAGCCTCGAAGAGCGCGCAGTGATTGGCAGAAATTAACTGATCACATGCAAATTAAGATTTCAGCTCCGGAAGCGCAGCAGCAATTAAGTCATCAGTCTTCCTAGGTCACTCCTTGCCACCAAGTGAGCTCCTTTACCAAAGTGATCAAATGAAATATCACGTAAAATTGGCATGCCCCCCCCCCGCAAAGCCGCTGTACTTACATGGACACATTACCCTTATTGAAAGCTATACTTACTATTCATAACTTGCAGCCAGCTCTGTTTGCAATGCATATGACAAATAAACTGGTTTAATGCGAAATTGTTTTCAGAGTTTGGTTTGAATGATTTGTCAAACGAATAAAATAATGAACTTCATTTTGAAAAGAACATGTATTTTTCTGATTATTCAATGATTTTGGTTCTGTTTAGATAAGCAACGAGTAGACACCATATAGAGAAAATCACTTCCGTACCTTTCATTTGTTTTTGCTCAGGTTTAACATTCTTCGTTACGTAGAGGCTGTAACCATCTAAAAGTTCCTTTTCTTTTGCTTTTGCGATTGACCTGAATAAAAATTGGTTCTTTAAGACCCTTGACTGGAAAATTAAAGTAAACAACCATGAGAGGGGAATATGCAGTAGCTGTTGTGTGAGTTCAAATGGCCTTGATCAAGTCCCACTGGCTTATCTACATCAATGTTTAAAGTTAGTTGACGGAGCTAAGAAGAGGCAATCTATAAATAGGACAAAGAAGCACCTACGCACATAATTGCTCCCCTAGTGAAAAGATATGCATGCATGTGTCGATATCATCAAATACAACAGGCTAATTTTAGACCTGCATATGCAGCTCTTGGGTTAGCTATTTATCTCCATCAACTAACTTTAATTTCTTAATTTCGAACAACAAATTAATTTTTGCATTTTTCGCCGCCTTTCACAGTATTCCTTCAAATATCGTTTCTATTTCACAGTATGTCGTGTCGTGTCGTTTCGTTTCGTTTCGTTTCGTTTCGTTTCGTTTCGTTTCGATTCGCTTCCTTTGCTTCATTTTGTTGATTACAATAAGCCATCCCGCTCTTGTTATAGAGAACAGGTCAAAACAGGAGCAAGGCTAGCTATGGTTGACGATCTAACAGATAGATTCTGACACGGGAGGGCCAAACCTCAGTTAGGAGCGAGCCACCCACATTTTCAAAAGGGCATTACTGGCCTGACCAAGTTAAAAAAATAGGTACCCATACCTGGACCAATTTTCGTAAAAATCACACATTCGTCTGAAGTAAACAGCAAAACACTGAGAAAACAATACCCTTTGCTAGAGCAAACTTGCAAAACATATGTCCTTGGCTAGACTAGAACCCCAAAAACAAGGCTTGCTTATCGTGGAAATTTAAAAACCTTATGACTAATATCAGGTTTTCTCAAGAATACCACGGGACAAAGGTAGCAACGATATACCGGGTGTCCCAAAATTATGTATTATCGCTTGATTGCTTATATGTCCATAACCAATGAACCAATTTTCAAAAAAAAAATGTATTTGATTGCCGAAAGGCGAAATTGTATTCGAAGATGTTGGTTGTGGTTTTACAACGATGTTTTCATATCGGAAAGAAGGTTGATAAACCTGCTCAAATTCAAGCCTTAGACTACTGCACAGAAGATACCGTTGACACTGTACTGGACTGGTAAAAGTTTGGATGCGCAACAAAATCTGCTTTCCCTTCCTCCTGTTCCGGCTAATCGCTACCGGAGTAGCCTGCGTGCAGACTCAGTCAGAAAAATTGAAAAGAGGGAAAAAAGTAGAGTCTGCGCAACTGAGCCACTTTTCTTGTTCAATGACATCAGCATTTTTTTCAACAACTGCCTTCTTCGATGAATGAAATAAAATCGCTAAAGATCTTTATGGCATATTCCAGAAGTTTGTGCTAATTTGCTTTATCAAAAGAAATAAGGGTCATAGAGACTAAGTGATGCATTAATTTAGCTCCAGCTTAAATACAGCAGTAACCAATGTCAGAACAATAGGGGAAAGACTGCTTTTAATCTCGTCTGTAGAATCATTGCAGTAATAATTTCAATGCTTTGTCAAACGTTTCCTGATTTCAGATATACAACGTTGTTTGCTTTGAAAATGCCACTAAAGAAACTAACAAAGACGATTGAGTTCCCTAAACCAATCAGATTTGGTTCCTTCAATCCTTGGAACCTGTGAACAAGAAAAGTGGCTCGGTTGCGCAGACTCTACTTTTCTCTCTCGTTCCTGTCATGTCCTGTCCAAGAGTCTGCACGCAGGCTATACCGGAGCAGCTTAGACGCTTTTGACTGGTAACAGCTTTATAACAGATCAAAACTATAAAAACGTGGTCTAAGGCAAGGTCATTGTCGAGCCACATTACCAATGGTATGCAGACGATGAAAGATCTCGTAATTAGCACCGGAAAAAGATTATTTCTCCACGCCTCTTCTCCAAATTTTCAAAGTTTGTGGAGAGATTCCTTTTGATACCTTCAAAACTATGGCATAACGGAATAACCAGACCCAGGACCAGTAGGACCGGACCCTAACGGACCAGACCCTAGGGGAATACCCATTACTTTCCTTCCAGCGTTTTTTGCAATGGCGGCCAACACAGAAGGTTCACTCCAAGATAAGGCAGTCATTGCTGCAAGGAAATTCTACCTTCTGGATGCCACAACAAACGCAAATACGCATGGTATATTTAATCGTCTAACCAGCAGGCAAACTTTGATCCAGCCTCAAGCCATTGCCCACTAGGCCAAAGCATTTAACTACATGGCCTAAATATTTTACCTCTCTGCCTTGCTTGGTGATTCAAGTTGTTGCAATGACGTCGTGATGCCAGCCACGTTGTATTCCATTCTATCTCCACAATCTCAATTTCTTGACTCTTTGCCAGTTAGTTTGGGACTGCAAAATTATTCAGCAGGCAGCTTTTTGATAACATGTTTGTTCGAAATGTATATTGTGAAAGTGGTAATTGGCAGATATATGGGGTAAGGCGATCTCGAAAGAGAGAGTGATGATTTTGGGAATGTTAATAGAACCATTCTTTCAAACCACGCATTGACCTGGGCATTGACCCAACTTGTCTTTGGTAAATCCCATGATCACAATATTGCATCCCAGAATGTGCATTTGAGTGCATTTGTTTTCTCGTATCGTGCATGCAGGAAGCAGCTTCTGATTGGGGGGGATTGTTCTTTGAACAATAGAGAACAATACATCTAATTGATACTTGTGGCATGGCACCACTGTTTTCAAAATTATTGGGGGGCTTAAACCCCTCTGCCCCCCCC
>REGL01000262.1:72245-91651 GCA_004194395.1 Aurelia aurita complex sp. Pacific
ATTGTATGCGTTATTGAAATTAATTGGTTGACTGTTGAGTCACCCGGACGAAAACCAGATTGATTGGGATTAAGTAAGTCACACGAAACAAGATGCGAGTAAAGGGAATTATACATAAGTTTTTCAAGCATCTTCCCAAAAATTGGTAGCAGAGAAATAGGACGGTAGTTACTCTTTACATTTTTTTCATTTTTCTTGTGAACCGGGACTACATTTGCACACTTCCAAGTTTCGGGAAATACGCCACGGTTCAGACAGTTTGTGAATATGATCTTAAGAGGAGTAACTAATGAAACATCGCTTAGTTTTATCATTCTTATAGAAATTTCATCCCAGCCATGTGCTTTGTTAGGATTAAGTGATCTTATGATTTCCAGTATTTTTTCCTCAGAGATGCAAAAATCACTTATCGAAGTAGAATTTCCTGGGGTTTCAAGAGGAATTTCACTACCTGTGTCTATTGTCATGCATTGGAGAATGAAATAGTCATTAAATAGCTGAGCTTTTTCAGTAAAATCAGTTATGAATAACCCATTCTCTAACAGGGGTGGTATTATAGGAATCTTCGCCTTATTAAGAACTGTATTGATTAGAGACCAGTACGTTTTGCTAGTGGTCCCAGGATTTGCTAAAGTTTGCCCTGTTTTAAGAAGGTAATTTTGTTTGGCATTCTCGATCATTTTTGCACCTTCCGATATCATACTTTTGATTCCCTCAAGCTTGTCATCTGGCTGACAGTTTAAAGGGAATGTAAGCATATAAAAGTGGCTTAAGCCATTTGCGGTCAAACTCTAGCCTATCAGATATCAGGATTTCCTGTCGACGTAGATGAGTTAGCCAAATATGGTGCGACACGTGTATCGACCTATTGTCTTTGCAAGGCTTTTTTTAATCGAAGGCTTATACATGCTTAGATTCCCTTCAACCATAAGATGTCGAAGCTCACCTTTTCAAGTCGAAATTGTATTGCTTTTCGGTGTTTTTGTCTCTGACAGTGTATTTTTCAGTGTCTGAAAAGATAACAAATTTCATAAGTCAAATCATCAAATGAATCTTAAATAATATTATAACTAGATTTATTCAGTCTAATTCAGTACCTCGGAATTATCTACACGCACAATTTGCAGATAATTAAAAGTCAGATGTGCACATTTTGGAAAGAAAACTAATGCATGTACAGGGTGTCCCAGAAAAATTGTTCGACGTTTGATTAAATGTTAAAAAATAACGATAAAATGTACAGGCTCCTGGTTAGGTAATCCTGTTCTTAAGATTTTGAATTAATTTCAAACGCCAAAATCTTGCGAATCCGCTAAGAATTGACGGAGTTACAAGCTTTTGAAGTTCAAGTTTGTGCGAAAGCTGAAAACATTTTCCAAAAAGGCGTCGAAAAATCGAGGTAAAAGGAGATTGTCCATTGTTTTACCTCTCGTCGATATCAGAGCAAACCAAATAGGATTTCCAAAGTTATTCAATCCTTGTAACCGTTGCCAAAATTTACTGAAGAATGCAAGTATCTATAAACATGGAATGAAAACTTGATCATTGAGAGATGGGGCAATTCCAAATTGTGCTGAACAGGTGTCCAAGCATCCATAACCTTGATTAAATGTCATAAAAAGCTAGCTTATCGAAAGTGCTTTTGAAATTCTATTTGATTTGCTTTGAATCAACGAGATTCTACTTTCACAAAATATGCAATTTACGGGCGTCTGGTTTCAGCTTTAGCACAAAGTTGAACTTCGAACGCTTATACCTCAGTGAATATTTAGCTGACTTACTAGCTTCTGGTCTCTAAAATTAATTTTAAATCTCTGCAATATGATTATTTTACCATGGAGCCCGTTCAATATTTCGTTATTTTATAACATTTAATCAAACGTTGAATAATTTTTTTGGGACACCCTGTATTTGAAACGATTGTTGTTGGCTCATTTTCTTCCAAAACGGAAGGGGGGATGATGCAAAGTGACTTAATCAAATCAATAATAACATTTATCAACATTATTATTTTCTATCTTGAGTCTTCAACGCATCAGCAGAAAAGTTTTCCCTCCAAAGACTCCGAAACCTGTTGATGCGATTTATGTTTAGAGAGCATTTGCATATTTTCTTCTCCAATGCTGATGTTGGCAAGGAAATGGCATGTTGTAAAAGCCGGACTCTAAGACTCAAGGACCTACGAGACCCCTAGGGACTCTTTAATACCGAAGATGGAAAGGACCCTTAACACCAGGGGTCATTATTAAGCTCTCAAACAGGAGGTTGCGCATTGTAAGCTTCCCCTCTTCGATCCTACGAACTTCCATTCGTTCAAACCAACGCCAGGAATGACGCAGAAAGTTTATGCCATTTAGAAGTACTTCTTTGAATATCCCCCCGTCGTACTAGTTCAAAACTTTCTGCATGATTTCTGTTGTCCTGATATTGGTTTGAACGAGCAGAGGTTCGTAGGATGGAAGAGGGGCAACTTATGCGATATTCAACCTCTTGTTTGACAGCTGGATGACATTTACCTATTGTTTTTCTGTTGTGATGACCCTCTGCTGTCAAGGGTCCTTTCCAACATCTTCAGTACTTATCAGAGGTCCTAGGGTCCAGTTTTTACAACATGCCCAAGAAAAGAACTCGTGCCATAAATAGGTCACTAATAATGATTAACACTTGCAGGGGAAAGGTCTGAACGCAAAGCCTACAGATGTAAAGATCTTCAACACCTCTAAAAATAACCGCACGTACGGAAATGCGAGAACAACCACGTCAACGGAGGTCAACCAATGGTGGAAATTTTATATCATGAATGAAGGTTCCATTCATACACCATGCTCTGCTGTCGCCCTTGCACATTGTTTGAAAATACCATAGTCATGAAATACGTAAGGGAGGATTCACAATGCTAAATGTCTGAAATTAACAAAGATTAAAGAGCCATAGTCACCCAGGATCCTTTGCAGGCTCACTACAAAATTAGATTATCTGAAAACAAAATTTGGCCCAACCGGAAAATATGTATCGACAATGCAGTACATAAACTGACATATGTACACGTATTTTTTATATGAAACCAAGAATTTGGGCCGGTACTGAAACTTTCTTTAAATCATCAGATTTTGATTACTCGCAGCTTCTTACGAGTTTCTTAAAGATTTCATAATAATCTTCACGTTCAATGCTTGTGAACATTTCGAAACAAGGTTTTTTGAAGCCTTTTCAATGTTCAGACATTATCCAAGTACTATTGGTGTAATATGATACAGGAAACAAGTGAAAATAATGTAAAATAATATAAAGGAGTTAGTCAAAATGATTATTTCTAAAGTTATATTTTCCCAGTACTGGAACTTTGAATTTGTTGGCGAACACAGAGTTGGGTTTCTTATGGGCAGTTTCTTACAAAAAATACGTGAAGAATGATTAAGTAAAGTCAAACTCCTCCAACAGTTCAACTACTGAAGTATTTTCAGCTTATAGGCCAAATTTGATCTTCAGACGGTTTGGAATTGCAGCGTGCTCGCCATGAGACAACGAGATAATGAGACAATGGCTTTGAGACAATAAGACAATGAGACAATGGCTCTTTAACTCACCCGTAAATTCCTTTGCACTGCGGCAATGCTCCAACCAAGACGGGTCTACAATAGCGATGCCACGAGCAAGGCAGCATAGAAATTTTACTGTCCTTCGCACCTGCAAGGAGACACTCAGCATCAAAGGGAATCTAAGCAAATATAAGCCTTCGATCAAAATAGCCGGGCAAAGGCGATAGGCCTTGACAAGTGCCAAAACCATATTTGGGTAAATAACCTACGCCAACAAGAAATATCATTATGTGATAGGCTAGAACTAGAACTTGAATTGGAGTGTCTTGAAACATTATTATATGCTGTAATTCACTTTAAAACAATGCTACGGTAATATACCTGTGTCAGAGCAGCCAACAAAAATGAAAAAATTACCCCTACTTATTATTGCGCAATTCTAGCGTTGCATTTACATTTTTCTACATTTTTACAGGGTTAGTTGTCTTGTCTATTTAAAAGAGAAGACTATTAACCCTTTGACAAATGTAGGAACAAATCTGACTACAGCGCTAGAGCCCTTCCTTTTAAACCTACTGGATTTTGACATTGCTCGAGAACAACGTAAGTGCTGTCCTTGAAGCAACCACATACTTTGTCTTTCCTTTCCTAAGCCATAAGTCAGCAACCACTTGTCAGATTGACTAAAACGACGTCTCAAACTCTACGTTGAAGCCTATGCAACGCAACTGTGTAAAAACCAAGACAATTGAAGGTACAGCTCCTCCGCAGCTGCCACACAAACGAGGCACAACTTCTTGGGACACTCTGTAGTTGATCTTACAAAGGGTAGTTAGACACTGCTGGTGTGCTTCTATGGAGGAGCACTGGAACTGATATGTTCCTGCGGCGGAATAATTTCTATTGGTACGCTGGCTTCTCACCATAGTTAGTAAACAATGTTTCCTCCGCAAAAACAAACGAGGGACACCCTGTAGTTGATCTTACCTTATCGGTAACCAAGTGCGTTGCATCATAAACAGAATCTGCCAGTTCAGCGCCAAGTTGTGTTACAGACTGCAATTACAAATAAAAACATCGTTAGTTGTTTTGAAAAGGAAAAAGAGAGAACAAATCATGCAATTGCTTCATAAAATGAAGATAGTTAAACATATTTACAAGGGTCACAAGAGAACTACGGACAGAGTTCAACGGTGCATCGCATTTACGAACTTTGCGAAAATGGGTGGATAAGTCTCTTTAGAAATTATTCATAGAAATATTGAATACATGGGGTCCTAGCATGGACGCTAGAGGTACACCAATAGCCATTTTTGCTTGTAACTAAAAGTGCTACCTAAAATATGAAAACGTAGCTTCTCAATTGCGGCAGTGGCGGATAGCTTGGCATGAAACAATATCCAGACCCCTTAGTTCGCTTTGAACATCAAAATTAATTTCCAGCGCAACACAACAGCTACTTCGACAAAAGCCAGTTAAAGGGTCTGTATCAACCAGCAGAGCATTGGTTCCAAATCTTTAAAAAGGCTGGTGTAAAATTCAGTTACTTATTTCTTTGAACTGAACGACTTCAAAGAATATTTAGCTACTTCTCTATAATTCTACCGGTGGACTTTTCTGAAATCTTCAATATTTTCAGAATTAGAGTGTTTTTCTAATTTTTCAAGAATTCAAGAAAGATTTCAAAAAAACTTAAAACTATCGTAATTTCTAAACTGTTTGACGCAACATGAAATAATTTCGAAGAAAACCATAGTTTATGGATGTCTACAATATGGCATCAAGCAAAAGTCTGTCATTTTTCTGGTTTATGATTTAGAAATTTGATGACGTCACGCCCTCAAATGAGTTGAAATGTAACATACGCTGAAATTTCAAAAAATATTTAAAACTTCTGAAAAGTCCAACGGTAGGATTAAAGATAAGTAACTGAAGTTTGTTTCAAGCCACTCANCTAATTTTTCAAGAATTCAAGAAAGATTAAAAAAAAAACTTAAAACTATCCTAATTTCTAAACTGTTTGACGCAACATGAAATAATTTCGAAGAAAACCATAGTTTATGGATGTCTACAATATGGTATCAAGCAAAAGTCTGTCACTTTTCTGGTTTATGATTTAGAAATTTGATGACGTCACACCCTCAAATGAGCTGAATGTAACATACGCTGAAATTCAAAAAAATATTAAAAACTTCTGAAAGTCCAACGGTAGGATTAAAGATAAGTGACTGAAGTTTGTTTCAAGCCACTCAGTCAGAAGAAATAGATCACATAATTTTACACCCACCTTCTTGCGCCGAGTTAAAGATTTGGAGGCTATGCTAACCAGCAGCATGCCTTGCGCGTGCCATCTTTTGCTTGGCCTTTTTGTTGCCACTTTCCGGGCCATCAAATAGCGACAACAAAGGCCACCCAGGAGATGGCACATGCAGGGCATGCGGGGGGGAAGGGGTGGGGTACTTCATTATTGCATGATACTGGACGTGCCGCTCATATGGGTGGGCCTTTTTCATCTGAAATTCTCTACATATGGGACTGTTTTTAACCACAATTCTGGTAGGTGGGTAGTTTTTTGAGAATTTTCTTATCAATGAGTCCCATAATGATAATCTGCACCAAACGACGGACATTTTCCTTTGTTTCAAATCGACAAATTCATACATATGGGTCAAAAATGTCATGATATTCATGCAAATGGCTTCGGAATTCTTGAATATTCTGTCATACAAATAGGTCCTTTTCTCAAAGTCCAAATGCAGGTCGAACTATGTTCACAATGAAGTACCCCCCCCCCCACCCCCCGGGAGGGCATGTTGGTTGCAACAGACCCTCTAGACAGAATGAAATAAGGCGATTGGTCACTGTAGAGCATAGGCTGCCACTGCAAAGTAACGATTGCCTCTTGTCAGGAGCACATTTGTGCAATGATGTAATCTTTGAAACAAAATCCAGGGCCCTTGGCTTCTCTTTCATAATGTGAAAGTAATTGAACATCTCAACTCAACACTTGTGATACTCAGTGATACTGATGCGTAAATATGATATACCCAAAAAAGTAAAAAGATTTTTCATTGAAGAGTCTAGCTTGCCACTGCGTTGTATGGCCTTCCACCCCGGAAGATTTTCGTGCAATGACGTAATTATCCGAATGATATCCAGACCCCCTTGGTTTTACTTTCATCACCAACAAATAATTGCAAAATCTCAACATTGGATGAACTGTTACATTACAGCCCCGAAGAAGTCCTGCATGGCAGGACGAAATATTGGCATAAAATTTATTCAACCATTTGCTGTTGTTTTTTTGTTGTATTGCGGTGTTTCTGCCTTTAAACTTATTGGATGTACTGATACAAATATCTGCAAAAAAAAAATAACAGCGATTTGACACTGCATGCAGAGGAAGGCTTGCTTCTGCGGAGGATAGCTGTACAATGACGTGCTCTCTTAAGTCCTATCCAGGCTCCTTGCTTAGACGTTTCACTTTCATAATTCAAAGTCAATTGGAAAGTCTCAACTCAACACTGGATGTACTGATACAAGAGTCTGTAAACAAAACAAAATAACGTCGATGTGACACTGCGGGGGAAGGGTTGCTTCTGCG
Organism: Aurelia aurita complex sp. Pacific; assembly: GCA_004194395.1. NCBI lineage: Eukaryota > Metazoa > Cnidaria > Scyphozoa > Semaeostomeae > Ulmaridae > Aurelia > Aurelia aurita complex sp. Pacific. The sequence goes on from REGL01000262.1 coordinate 79,389, forward strand.
AAGGATAGCTGTACAATTACGTGCTGTCTTAAGTTATATCCAGGCCCCTTCCGTTGAAATTTCACTTGCGTAATAGACAACTGGAAAATCTCAACTCAACACTTTACGTACTCTGAAGGATGCTTGTAGAATGACATAATCTATGAAATAGTTCGTACCCCATGTGAGTTTCACTTTGTTTCGCTTTCATAATATAAAAAACTCACCTAAACACACATACAGCATAAGTTAGTTAACACAACAAAGAAAGAGGATTTGCAGTCCCAACCTGTCATAACGGTGTGAATAACATAAACGACCATCAAGCTATCAACAGCACAGTTACTCCTCTTGAAACCTGAGCCTAAACTTGTAACATTCATTCATTGCATCTGAAGCTCTCAGTGTAGTTCGGCTTGTGATTAAGCAAGTTTAAACACGATGCACAACAGAAGATTGTTATTAGCCGGGTGCTTCGTGGCCTGTATTTGCATTGCAGTTTGTCAAAGCCATGTCTCGAATGAAGTTGGTTCAGGTGGTGGAAGTTCCGGAGAAATTCCAGGTGAAGGTTCCGGGTTGAACAGCATTGGGAATATAGCGGATCCTACGCTTGTCGATGATGAAGATGTGAGAGTAGAAAAGGCTTCAAAGGCAGGGAATAACGCAAAGATTTCCGGAGAAAGTTCGGGATTTACCAGCAACCGAATAGTACCAGACCATTCGAAACTGGATGATGAAGACGTGACAGTAGAACAGGCTTCAAAGGCAGGGAATAACGCAGAGATTTCCGGAGAAGGTTCAGGATTTACCGGCAGCCAGATAGTACAAGACCAATCGAAATTGGACGATGAAGATGTGATAGTAGAAAGCACTCAACAGACAGGGAGCACTCATGAAATTCCGGCTGATGGTTCGGGGCCAAGCAACACCCGGCAAGTAACACAAAATGTGACGTCTGAACAAACTGCCAAAGCCGGGAAGAGCAGAAAGACTTCACGAAAAGATGCACTGTTGGCTGTTAGCATTTGCGACGAAACGGGCCACCCATTCGCAAGTAAGCAAGATGTGAAAGGGGAGAAGGCTCCCAAAGCAGGGAACGGCGGAGATAATTCGGGCAAAAGCTCTGGGTTGAGCAGCACTGGGAAGGTGCCGGACGCCTCACTTTTAGACGATGAAGATGTGGCAGTAGAGGTAGCTTCCAAAAGGGTACACCACTCACTTGTAATTAAGCACGATGTGGAGGGGGAGAAAGCTCCCAAGGCAGCGAGCAGCGGAGATAATTCTGGAGAAAGCTCTGGGCTAAGCAGTAGCATTGGAAATGTGCCAGACGCCTCACTTATAGACGACGAAGATGTGACAGTAGAGATAGCTTCCACGAAGGGAGGGAACAATCACGGCAGTGGAACAAGCCACGGGGAAGGTGATGCAGGAATGGGTAGCAGTAGTGGCCGTGGGAGTGGCAGTGGCAGTAGTAGTGGAGACAAGGATACACATGATGTTGATGACGTGAGTAGTTGCATCTATCCACAGGAAGAATATCTGAAAAATCACTTGCCTACAAAGCAAGCCAACGATCCCGCTACAACCCTGCCCATCACGACCACAAGCTTACCCACGACAATCATTCGACAGTTGCATACGACACGTTTATCAACAAGCTCATTGGCCATTAGTGAAAGTGAGAAGAAAACTTCAAGGACTTCATCTAATCAAGGTGAAGTATATACAGCAGCAACTGAGAAATTACCTGAGATAATCGTCACGTCAGAGGAAAGTTATAAGACGGATGCGACTCACAAGAAAACACTTAGTCTGACGACTTTACCTCCAACAACACAAGAACTGCTTGCGATTAAAAATAACCACATTCCCGTTGTCGCGACAAAAGATTTCCAAAATGTGAGTACTCAACCATATTTGTGTATTTGTACAGTATTTTCAAATTCATCCCTCGACTCCGGGTGAAACCGAAAAAAATTATTTATCTTCTACTTTTGAGGAAGGATGAAGACCCAGTTTTCAATGACGGTGCAGTAAAAATAATGAAAACATTAAAGTTAATAATATTAATAATAATATCAAACTAAAAGCACCATTAAAAATAACAGAAAATAAAACATATAAAAACACAACTGTCATCTCGCAAAACATTTCGATTTAAATCTTCATCAGCTATCTTTACAATTTCGGACAGCCAGGTTTATATACAACGCAAACAAAATTAGATTAACATAAAATTTACATAAAATCAAAATAAAGGTACCCTTGATACATTCCAAACTATAGACTTTCAATAATACAGACGTTTTAGAGCGTAAACAAAATTAACATGAACATTAGATAAAACAAGATTAAAATACCCAAGACACATTCCAAACCATAAAATTACAATAATACAGCCTATCTTTTCACCTTTTACCCACATGGGATTGAGAGTGTCAGCTGAAATATCCATGTTTACAAGAGAACAGGAAGACAAATGCCAGCCAGTAACCCTCCAAGGATTTACTTAAATAACGAAATCCCGACTGACCCGATTGGGAACTCCACCTCAACACCACGTGCAAAATACACGAAGTTAACCAGCATAGCATCTCCTCCCATTCCCCTGAGATCTAAGTGCAACGGTAGAAGGATTAAGCGCTCCCACAAACAAGGACAGATTTTGTAACACAATAGCATGAGATACGTTTGTTGACACCTGAGTTTAAAGTGATTAGAGAGTGCAGACAACGGACATTCTCTCAACCATAAATTCAAAACAAACAAAGCTGCAAAAGTTTCTCTGAAACCCATGTAGCTAGCATGCTCGTTGTGCATTCCAGAAATTGTTTTCAAGGGCAAACATGAGCATAAATCGAAAGAAGAAGGATATATCCCCACCTCTACCGCGGGCATTTTATTTCTTTTGTTCAGAGGCCGAGCAGTAAGTGTTTTCATTAGAACCAAAGAGATAAGAGAATTGAATTGCCTCCCAATCGGCTTTTTAACCAAAGAAATCAAATGCCCGAGGCAGATGTATAAATATATCCTTCTTCTTTCGATATATGCTCATGTTTGCTGTTAAAAGCAATTTCTGAAATGCACAACGAGCGAGCTAGCTACCTGCGTTTCAGAGAAACTTTTGAGGCTTTGCTGGTTTTGAATTTATGGTTGAGAGAACTTTCTTTGTCTGCAGTCTCTAATCGCTTTGAATTCAGGTGTCAACAAAAGCATCTCATGCTATTGTGTTACAAAATCTGTCCTTGTTGCTCCCACAGGCAAACAAATCCAACTCGACATCCGTTACCCTTTCATTTAGGCCCTTTGGAGAAAATAAACCTAATTCATATTGCCAAAAAACTCCTTTCTACGGAGCAAATACACACCATCACTTGCACCGTCAATGGTGGTTATTTTTATCGAAAAATTACCCCAATGATCTTGTTAAAAAAATGAGAGAAAAAGTCGGCCCCTGAGACGCTTTTCTTTGTAGGTCCGAAAATATGATTTATATACGTTAGATCTCTGGCTAAATTTAGTCTACGTATTACCGACATACAGTACTGTTTATTGCAATATGTGCATTGCCGTGCAGCAAGTAAACTACATTCTCTGAGTTAAACTAAATGCCCCCGAAAAGTTCATAAAATAACCGAGAATCAATTGCATTATAAAACATGGAATGGACCCCTCTCACACCATAGGGCATATTTGGCACCTTCTACCATTGCACTAACGCGTACTTTCGACCAAAACGAATTTTTTTGCGATGCTCACGATCAAGAAGCCACTGCGATGCGAGACAGTCAACAAATTCTGTGATGCTCCCGATTGAAAATGTCGGGCTAACAAACTCTTTCAAGTGATAAACATGGGCCATGAAGCTATTTTTACGATATTTTGCAATGATCTCAAGCAGTTTCAGCATCATTTTTGCTGCTCTCTGAATCACTGTTATTGTTCTCCATATCAGTTTCTAAAGAAAGATGCTACTGGGTGCACTAAAATAAACTATGCACGTTTGGCAGGCCACAATAAATCGTACACTGAACCGATTTTGAAGATTTGTGACTTAATCTTTAGCAGAAAGCCTGAATTAGATACTGGGATTTTTTGAGCTAGAAGCAAGTTTCTTAAAATTTTGGTTTTCGAAAACACTGAAAACGATAAAGAAAGCATCGATCAAGTTTTCTACTAAAGAACTGACGTGAATGGACAAAGAGAGAACTTGTTCGTGGTGATTTGGGATTTAGAAATCGACTACTTGTAATCTGCTGTACGAGAGTTCGTACTAAACCCCCAAATCACCCTGAAACGTTTTCTCTTTGTTCATTCATGTTGAGTGTTTAAAAATTTGATCGACGTTTTTTGATCGTTTTCAGTGTTTTCGAAAACGAAAATTTTAAGAAAATCGCTTCTAGCTCTAAAAACTGAAAATGGAAAATTTTGCAAAAAGTTATGGTATCTAATTCAGGTTTTCTGCTAAAGATTAAGTCATGAACAATCAAAATCGGTCCAGTGTACGATCTATTGTGGCCAGCCAAACGTGCATAGTTTTATTTTGGCGCACCCGGTATACGGATTCAAAGATGAACCGGTACAATGTAAACGGGATCCACAACGACCCTAATAATCTGCAAAATCTATTTTCGACCTCTGCTCAGACATGCTTAAGTTATTCTATCTGGAAGAATGCAAAGCTGCCCCGCCCCTCATAAAAAAATACTTGAATTTGATATAGTTAAAACAGATCAAGCACCTTTCTTTAACTAAAAATCGATTCACAATTGCAGTGCTGAAAGCTACCTTAGAGAGAATGCCCGTCTGACACACAGCTAGACTTGTATAACGTTTCTATCAAGGATTTGCGGACCTTATTGCCTAAAGGTCAACTGAGCAATATCTTTGATGGATAGTGGCTACAAAAGTTTAAACAATTGTAATGGGCTTTTGAATTGCTCAACAATAATTTGACCCCTTGAGCGACCAAACAAAATTATCTTTAACATGCTCAAAAACACTGGCCCCTCCCAGTAACGACCCCGCTTGAACGATTCCCTGCCAAGAAAATGATGCCTCCCCCCAAAGTTTGTTCATCGTTAAACGTTGAACCTAAAGTTTTCCCTGCATTGTTTCAGTTCCTTCTCCATGAGAATTTTGGGCCTCCCATCTAGTTCCCAATTGGCTGGTTTGTCACAAAACTGCCAAGTGTTTTAATAGCCGACAGGATGGTCATTGGGAGTTGCTGTGAACGACTCTGAAACGAATGAAAATATGCTAAAGTAGTTCTTCACATTTCTCCTCTTCTGAATGATGTAATAACTGACAATAGCACGTTTTAACTTTGTAGGATTTGACAAAAGAAGCTGAAATATTTCTGACAGTGAAACCAACACCACTCCCCAAGGACATTACCGTTGGAAAGAAAACACAGCAGTCGAAAGAAGGAGTAGCAAAGGACCCAAACATGATCCCTGTTTCACTACCACATACAGCAAACAATGGGTATCCAGTGGTGACAGAACGGCAAAGGACAGCTCAACCACAGGACATTCCATTTGAAAAGAAAACACAGCAGTGGAAAGAAGGAGTAGCAAAGGATCCAAACATGATCCCTGTTTCACTACCAAATACAGCAAACAATGGGTATCCAGTGGTGACAGAACAGCAAAGGACAGCTCAACCAAAGGAAGTTCCTTTTGAAAAGAGAACAAAGCCTTCGAAAGAAGGAGTAGCAAAGGACCCAAACATGATCGCTGTTTCACTACCAAATACAGCGAACAATGGGTATCCAGTGGTGACAGAACAGCAAAGGACAGCGCAACCACATGAACTTCCTTTTGAAAAGAGAACAAAGCAGTCGAAAGAAAAAATAGCAAAGGACCCAAACATTATCCCTGTTTCACTACCACATACAGCGAAAACTGGGTATCCAGTCGTGACAGAACAGCAAAGGACAGCTCAACCAAAGGACATTCCTCTTGAAAAGAAAACAAAGCCTTCGAAAGAAAAAATAGCAAAGGACCCAAACATGATCCCTGTTTCACTACCAGAAGCAACAAAAACTTCACAGCAAGGCGAAGTGAAAATTGGCCCACCATACAAAGCCAAAGAACAGCCATCGATGCTCGTGGCTATCATAATTGGATCGGTTGCTTTAGCAGCTTTGGTGGTGATCGTGATTCTCATCGCTCTCAAGATCAATCGGCGAAAGAGTTCCAGTGACTTCTACGACCGACCTAGTTCGAGGTACAAGCGTCTTGCTGAAGTTTAGAAGAACATGCAGTTGTGTACTTGAATACTGAAAATCTTGCTGGAAATAAGGGGTCAGTCATTTATAATTATGGGTAATGGGGAGGGTTAGAATTGGTGGGGTGTAAGAAAGCTGGGGGAATGAATATTTTTAGAATTTTTGAGGGATTGTGAAATTTTTCAAGGTGAATTCTTGAGAAAAAGTATTCAATGAGATGCAAAGGCTTGTGGACTACCATATCATTGCACACCTGAAAGGTTAGCTAATTTCTTAATGGCAACCTGCAAAATCTTTCAGTATGTTTGTCTGAAATTCCAACGAATTGACTGATATTGTGGTGGGGTTGAAATAGCTTTGTTCCCCTTTCTGTGACTTCTGTCACAGAAAACCTTTTTGATGTGATTGTCAAAAACACCTTGATAGATGGTCACTAGGGGTATGAATTTTTTTCTAATTTTTCAATGGGGTGCGAAAATATTAAGGGAAATTGGTAGGGGTTACCCGGTATGAGAACTTTTAACCAGTTTAGGAATTCTAACCCATCCCGGTACCCAGCGTTATGAATGACTGACCCCTCACTACAGCGATTTGAGGCATGACATACGTAAATTCTGCATCAAAGAAACTGTGGATTAAGAACCTCCAGGCTGACTTTTAGCTAAGCACCTTCTTTCTCTTTATAAGAACCACTACGGTATGTAAATGTATATGAGCCAATTCAGTCTGTTACAGAAAATCACAAGTTCATTTCACTGTAAGGTCCAGTTTAAACATCGTTTTCTTTGCCTTGTCGCATTCAATAGATGCTGCTAAAAACTTTTTTTTCTTTTCTATATCACAGATAAAACTCAAGCAAATACAAAATACAATATTCTGTGCCGTCCATAGCAGGAATAGACATGGCGTTATCTGGTTCTGGCCATGAACGGCTCTTAACAATTTCTTTAACAATAATCTTATTNGCTTGTCGCATTCAATAGATGCTGCTGAAAACTTTGTTTTCTTTTCTATATCACAGATAAAACTCAACCAAATACAAAATACAATATTCTGTGCCGTCCATAGCAGAAATAGACATGACGTCATCTGGTTCTGGCTATGAACGGCACTTAACAATTTCTTTAACAATAATCTTATTAAGCACTTTGTGTACCATGGCACCATTCCATTTTCACAGACGCTAGCATGCGCCAGCTTAATTTAGGTGAATTGTTGTAAAAAAAAAAACAAAAACAAAAACAAAGAAAAAACTTCTAAGTGCCAATTAAATTTGACATATGAACGACGTTTGAATCATCTGCCGTTTTGAATAGATTAAACGGCAGGATTTCATCAGTTCTGTCGCATCAAACGGCAGAAAAACAACTTTACTTAAACATCATATCTCTGCTGCATTAAGACCATGGTATGCAGTTTCTACGTGTGATCAGCCACTGCCTTGTGCATTTTGTAGAATGGCTATCTTAACCAGTTTAATTTCAATCCAACACGGCAAAAAACGATGTTTAAATCAGATTTTAGACACCGCAGATTCTACCGTTTTTAATACAGTTCGATTCGACATGGCAAAAAAAACGATGTTTAAACCAGGCCTAAACGTTCACATCAATGTAACGCTCATAAAATAGCTTCTGAAATATCCAGAATTATTGCAAACGAAAAATTCCGTGAAGGATATAGGAATGTATAAGATTGTAATAAAATTGGGACATTTTCCTAGAAGGAGAAAGCCACCGACACCAACGGACATTATGTAAGAAAATAACTAAGAACTTGGCAGTTATTCTACCCTTCAAATGGCAAACACTATTTGACAATAAATCCCAAATAAAACAATGCAGCTGTTGACTTGTAGGCAAATGAGAGTTGATGTGAATTTTCAGCGATATTGGTTCATTTTCAAGAGCATATAACCCTTCAAGGGTACATTATTAAGGCCCAAAAATATTTTAATGTATGATATATGGCAACATATTGTACAACACGCACACAAAACGCGTGTTACATTAAGTAGTTTCACAATCTCAGAGTACATTGCATTACGTCATTTCATAGAAATTTGTTTCAAATGCTTGTCTACTGAAAGATGGTTTGAAGATTTGAAGCTGTGGAAAATGCCTCGAATAACCGAGATATTTGTCGGTTAACAAAATATTTTGGGGACACCAAAAACCACAGTTTAAATCCAAGGAAAAGAAACAAATTCTTACGCTCATAATACTGTCTCTCGGACTTTGTCACCTTTAGCTATGTTGGATTACCAACGTTACAAGACAATTAAAACCTCGCAAAAACGATCTGAAACATGTAACAAGAACAAGGACGGATTTTGTAACACAATAGCATGAGATACTTTCGTTGACATCTGAATTCAAAGCGATTAGTGGCTGCAGATAAACGAAATTCTCTCAACCATAAATTCAAAACAAACAAAGCCGCAAAAGTTTCTCTGAAACCCAAGTAGCTAGCGCGCTCGTTATGCATTCCAGTAATTGTTTTTAAGAACAAAAATGAGCATATATCGAAAGAAGAAGGATATATCTGCACATCTACCTCGGGCATTTTATTTCTTTGGTTCAGAAGCAGAGCAGTAAGTGTTTTAATCGCCTCCCGATTGGCTTTTGAATCAAATAAATTAAATGCCCGTAGCAAATGTGTAGATATATCCTTCATCTTTGATCTATGCTCATGTTTGTTCTTAAAAACAATTTTTGGAATGCACAGAGCGAGCTAGCTACCTGGGTTTCAAAGAAACTTTTCGGCTTTGCTTGTTTTGAATAACTGGTTGAGAGAATTTCCTTTGTCTGCGATCGCTAATCACTTTGAATTGCGGTGTCAATCAAAACCAACTCGTGCTATTGTCTTACCAAATCTGCCCTTGTTTGTAGCAAGAGATTTGGAGACCTAGGCCAACTGCTTCCAATAAATGTTGATAAATAAGCTCAGAAAAACAGCCCTTTTTTCTTTTAGCGTTGTGGTTAAACAAGATGAGGGAATTTTGTATTTGATTCCAAACATAGATAAAAGAAATCGTTAGGAAAGTTTTGTGATAAACAATGTTCTTTTGTGATCCAAAAGACAACTCAACAGTGCAGTGTCCACGGGGACTTGGTCGACATGAAACATGAGGATGAAATTTAGCGCTGTGGCTGTGGAAAAGATATTTACGCTGCCCAGGAATTGTTATGACAGGGCACTTCTCCTGCAGATGGCAGATTGCGTTCACTGATTACAGATAAATTTTCTTTTAAATCCAGAATTATTAGGAACCAACGGATTCTACGAGATGTTAGCTTAGTTATGCTTTAAAGCTCCCTTAACAAATCTCATACTGTTACATGGTGCAGTTTTTTTCTAGAATTCTTTTCAATTAAGGTGTTTTTGGTTGGGAGTTGTTTATTGCTGGGTGTTTCTCTTGCGGAATGCAGATAGCGTTGCGTGATAACAGAGACCTTTTCTGCTCTTGAAAATATTATAAGGAACTAATGAAGTATACCAGTAGATATTATCATTTTTTGAATCATTCAGAAAAATCGTACTGTTACATGTTACATGGTGAAGTTTTTGTAGATTCTGGAGAGGGTGGAATATGCTCTTTTCGCTTTGAAATCGACTCTAATGAAATCCTAGTAAAGTTGTTGTGGTTGGAAATATCATTAAAATCAAGTTTTCCGTTGAAACTGACTTCTTTCCATCTTTGTTTGTTTCTTACATATGAATTGGGCGATAGACAAATATTGTACGTAACATAAGTTGGTTGACTAAAGGACTGAACGAACTTCNGTAAATTTATGAAAATTTTCAACTGAAAAATTATTTTTATTTCATCACATACCTATATCAATAATTTGGTGTGGTCAAACTAAGCCTGTCTTTGAAATAGATTATTTGGTTGCAAGCTACCTTAAAGCTCCCTGGAAATCTCATACTGTTACATGGTGCAGTTTTTTTCTAGAATTCTTTTCAATTAAGGTGTTTTTGGTTGGGAGTTGTTTATTGCTGGGTGTTTCTCTTGCGGAATGCAGATAGCGTTGCGTGATAACAGAGACCTTTTCTGCTCTTGAAAATATTATTAGGAACTAATGAAGTATACCAGTAGATATTATCATTTTTTGAATCATTCAGAAAAATCGTACTGTTACATGTTACATGGTGAAGTTTTTGTAGATTCTGGAGAGGGTGGAATATGCTCTTTTCGCTTTGAAATCGACTCTAATGAAATCCTAGTAAAGTTGTTGTGGTTGGAAATATCATTAAAATCAAGTTTTCCGTTGAAACTGACTTCTTTCCATCTTTGTTTGTTTCTTACATATGAATTGGGCGATAGACAAATATTGTACGTAACATAAGTTGGTTGACTAAAGGACTGAACGAACTTCGAACATTTCGCACAAAGCCCATCACTATATTTCGCCGCGAAGCACTTTGGTCAGCGGTATACAAAATTCCCCATCTTGGGTGAAACTAGCATTTTGATGATTATTGGTCAGTCACGTAGGACTAGCATAGCCTGCGTGCAGACTCTACACTTTAGGCTGGTTGAGTCTGCACGCAGGCTACGTAGGACTTGGTTCAGACCAGACCAAACTGCGTTAAAACTGGGAAAACATGATTTCCAAGCTCACTTTAAACGCAAACGCATTTTTAGCCCGTTATTGCTTCAAGTTGGAACATAACTTTTTGATTTCATCCAAATGCATTAGGACGTAACTTCAGTTGTTAAGACACTTCTTTGACATCCGTTTCATTTAAAGGCTCTTTCTCAACCAAAGTGCCTTGCATGTGCCATCTCTTGGTTGACCATTGCTAATACGTTCGCAAACTCCGTTAGAACGTCACCGTCACACGGCAGTTTACAATGTTGGTTTTATCAAAATACAGTATCATGTTCATTCATTTTGTTTTTCCTGTTAGCGTTTTCTATGACGTATAAGATGTCTTCATTGCTGAAAATCTTAATTGCATTAACATATCTATTTTGTGACATCATCGACTTTCGCATTAATAATATCAATTTCACAATTGCGTTGTCACCTTGATGAAGGAAGATTGGCAGACCGCGAACATGATTGATATATTGTGAAAATGATTGGCAGACGGATTCCTTTGAAGCGCTGACCATGTTAAAACAATACTGGATGAGTGAAAATAAGGGAATATATTGCCCATATTTATCTGAAAAGCGGTCCTATGACCCATAAGCCTTGCAATAGAAGGGAGACTCTCTCCCTCCAACCTAGACCTCGACTCCAATGGCTTTTGGCTAGCCTGAGATCAGGCTCACTTAGTTAAGGTAAAAAAGAATTAAAGGAAAAAACGGAAAAAAGCCTTTTTCTTTCCCCCTCCTTTTATTTCTTTCCGAGAGAGCCTGATCTCAGGCTAGCTTTTGGCGTTTGTTGGAAGTATTCGTCGTTCTTTCTGTTTACCAGAAAAACGAAGCAAGTTGAAGAACTGAATAAAATAAAGTTACGAGGCTTATTGGTGACAAGGCAGCTTTTCAGATACATATATAGGGCAATTCATTTCCTTATTTTTCACCGTGAATTTGAACTTTGAAACCAATACATTTGTAGAGTTCAAGATATCGTTCGTGAAAGCCATGTGGCAGCCATTTACCAGAATTGCGTCCGCCATTTACCAGAATAATATTGCTCTCCCCAGACCCATTTTCCAAATGTCAAAATGGTCTATGGATTTCAGATCTAAAATGGTTTTTTCAAAAAATAATGTTTTTCTGACTCACCCAGTTAGTTATTACACCACTTCAGTATACAGCCTCGTTTTGGAAAATATTCAAATTCTTTGATACGAAATTTTAGAGGCCGAATTCGGATTTAGCACTCAAACTGTAGTCTAACTGCAAGTTTTTATGTTGCTATCGGTAGTAATTTTGATTTTATGGTCATGCAAAGTTTGAAAACCTGTAAGGGATTTGACCGTGAAAATGACTCAGGGTGTAAAGTTTCACCCTGAACGATTTTTCACGGTCAAATCCCTTATAAGTTTTCAAACTTTATATCGTCATAAAATCAACATCACAATCGCCAGC
>REGL01000262.1:98233-134158 GCA_004194395.1 Aurelia aurita complex sp. Pacific
GGAACTTTAGCGGCTTTGCTTGTTCACGCGGAGGAGCAATGCAACACATATGCAGTGAGTCCAATGCGACGCAACGAAGGAGTACGGCAATAAGACGTAATATTACAAGGTAGCTACTAATCTGACGTCATAAACCTTTATACGCCGCAATGAGGCGCAAGAAACTTTCAGTCGAAGCTTTAGGACAGACAAGGAAGAGTGTATATATTGAGCTCACAGTTTCGACTTTATACTAACATTCTATCGTAATTCTAAGAAATTTGCGAAGATGGGAAATCTTTTCTCTTGTTTCAAGAAGAACACCGTCGACGTTGACGCTGTGACTGGTGGTAACAATGTAGCGGCACCGACGGAAAGCTACGAGACTCTCGCAGCAAAAATGAAAGCACGAGCAAATATGTTCGTCGTAAATAGCTTTGCAACAGTGGAACCAATGAAAATGAACAATGAATCGCATGGACAGAGACCCAAAAATCCGTCGCCACCCCAACAAATGAGACTTAACAAGAATACAACAAGGAGAAAGGTGAGCAAATTAGTTTTAGTGTGAAGCAAATCAGTTTTATGCTGTGACTAAAAAACAGCGTGCTAAAGACAGAACAATTGAAGAAATGAATAAATAATTAGCAAAGGAACTATATTTGATATTAAAGTCTCTCTTTTCTCAACAGGCCGGGATTCAGAGTACCCAAGTACCCCAAATCATTCCGGGGGCAAAAGCTGAATACCACCTGGAAATACTGAAGACAAGAAAGGTACGCAAATTATTTTATCGTGAGTAAACAAAGTAGTGAAAGAATCAAGTAAGGAATAATTGGTTAAATAAGAGAAGATATGAAATAAAAAGATGAAAAAGCGATACATAGATAAATAAACGCACGCTGAATTGATCAAAAGTAGTGGAAATGATCAGTAGTAGTTGATCAAAAGGTTTGACTTAGTTGACTTTCCTGTCAGTTGAACTAGTACTGTAGCGCCAACAAACTATCGCCGTCACCTATCCAATAGACCTTTTAGCTATTCTACAAAAGAGCCTGGATCGAGCGTTATTTTTTTACATTTTTATGGGCGACGCTCGATCGAGTGGCTTTAGAGCTTCTATCACTATTGTGCACATTCGAAAATTCTACAAAATGTAGCGAAATACCTCGTGTCAGATTGACTCAACCAAGGTCTCAAACTCGAAGTTAAAGCTTGACCTATCAAATTATGTAAAACTAAGACAATGGAAGCGATACCTCCTCCACAGTAGCCATACAAATGAGCAAAAATATCTTTGTAACACACTGTCTGTAGTATCTAATTGACCCTTCTCTTTCAACAGGCCGGTATTCAGACCAGCGATGCCCCTGAGGTAATAGCATCTGCAAAAGCAGAGTTTCAACTGCAAACCATCAATGGAGAGGTAAGCAAATCTACCGTATTAAGGGTGAAAAAGGGAAGAGTAATTAAGAGGAAAGAAGAGAATGCAATCAAACGATCAAAAATTGCAGGGCAATTATCACCTCGGTTCTTTTGCAGGCACGCTGAATTGATCAAAAGTAGTTTAAATGATCAGTAGTGGTTTAATTGATCAAAAGGTTTGAATTAGTTGACTTTCATGTCAGTTGAACTAGTACTGCAGCGCCATGAGACGTTTTTGATCAGGCTAAATCTGATGTCAGACCTCTTTCAACGATCTCTACAGTGCTTGAAATAAGACAGAAATTAACAAATAGTTGGGAGATGAAATAGATTCCTATGTATTGGGAGTGGTAAAAAATCGATTTCTTTCTATTCTCAATAGATCCACCACCCGATGAGCAACCCCAAATGCAGCAAAACGGACCTAATATTGGATAGCTTGTCCAAAAAAGACGTTAGGGAAGGAAATGAAGACCAAACTGAATGGCAAGGGGACCATGACTTCACTGGCCACAATAAGGAGCCAGTTATGAGACAAGCAACATTTCCAGGAAAATATCAAACGGCTAGATGGTCAAGATTCGATGATAAGCCTGCATTTTCCTATTCGACATCGTTACCACACATTGACAACACCAACGCGGCTCAAGCAAAAAGACGAAGCCAGTCTCTTGGTGTCAACACAGCAATTAGGCAGCACGAGGTCGTTCATTTACGACCAAGTGCTGCCTACAGCAGACATTTCACTGACGAGGTGAAACATAACGAATACCAGTCAGGCAAACAAGGAAGACGTCCTGTCTTTGATACAGAATGGCCAGCACTTCCCACCAACATGAGATCATCTAGGAACAATTCATTGCTTTTGGCAAGCGGAACTGAAGACCTGTGGCATAGTACCAGACGAATGTCCAGCCCAGGAGTGCAGGATGATTCTGAATCTGAATTCAGCAGTGGGCATACAACACCAGTCAAAAGGCATTCAGCAACGAGGTGAGTACTTCTAAACATATCCAAAAGATTGGATGGAAAGTGCAGCTTTGATATGAAATTTAACATTAGGAGCACGACGAACATCATCTACATGTCATTTCAGAGAAAAGACCAGTAACAAATCAGTGTTTTAAATAGACATTACCAGTTAATTAGGACATTATCTTAAGACATATCCAGTTGGAATTGTAAATTGATTAGGCTTTGTCATGATTAATAGTACGTTAAGAGATGAGCTTGTCTCATCTTCAGCAACAATTACAGATTTCGTGACACAATAGCATCAGTTGCTTTTGTTGACACCTGAATTCAAAGCGATTCGCGATAAAACAAGCAAAGCCGCAAAAGTTTCTCTGAACCCAGGCAGCTAGCTCGCTCGTTGTGCATTGCAGAAATTGTTTATAAGAATAAACATAAGCAGATGTCGAAAGAAGAAGGACATATCTAAGCATCTACCGCGGGCATCTTATTTCTTATGTTCAGGAGCTGAGCAGCTACACAAGAGAGATTTTATGGTGATAATTATTTGGGAGTAATGATATACCAAATCATACACAAAGGACAAAATGATATATGCTATGAAGGAGGCAGATGCAAAGAACACAGATTGCTGCCTTACTGAGCCTCTTGAGCCTGCATTTTCATCAGAGCATGAATCTAAATTTTGTCACAGTCGCTTTGAAAGGCCTTAGTGTATCAGAAATGTCTGTAACTTTGGCAATGCCTCCTTCACGGAAAAAAAGTTTCATAGTATGTATTTGGATGTAAATTTGCATGCGTTTTGGATTAGAACTTCGTTCAATTTGAGCATCTGACTTGAGTTAAAAGGATGAAAAGCAATCCTCTATCGCCGCGAAATTTGACTGCATAGATAAGCCGAATTCTCTTATAAGGCACATTTTCTTTTAGCAGCCCTACCGTTTACGACTCCGTCTTGAGACTCTAGATCAAATAAGCCTGCCCGCGCATCCGAGCTTCATAACGCATTCCAATTTTAACATATACATTTTTCATTTTTTTCCTTGACAGTGCTTGCGATGCATCTGAGGAAAACACAGATGACCTTGTCCAAGATGACCCTGGCAATATTTCGGAGCAAACACTTGATGACGATGATTCTGATGAAACCTGCGACGGCAACGAAAACGAGGCAGTATCAACTCATAAGGAGGCTGCTGTTTTCGAGCAGATAGGCAATGTCCGCCGAATCTCTGTCCGTCCTGTGAACGAGGACTCAGAAGATTCTGATGCAATGGTATGTCTGCACGGACATGATGAAATATCCTGCACGATATGTACTCGACCCACCGGTAGGTGTGGCAGAGAATTTAAAAAGAAACAAGACGATGCCAAGAGAAATCGAAAAAGGAGGAAAGGTGGATTTAAGAAAATGTTGAAAAGAATTACATTTGGTTGAAGAATTTGATTTGATTTTAATTTACTTACGGTAAGTTATCAAATATTCTTCTTTGTGCAAACATTGGCACATAAATGTAATATTCAATTATAAATTTTTCTTGAATAGTCTCACAATAAAGAGCGTACCTAATGATACAATAGGTAGCATGGAAAGTGATAGCAACCACGTTGCAATATACATTAAAAATAAGTAAATTGCGAATATAGCAGATGAACCAAAAAACATGTGCGCTGTATGAGTTGCTTCTGCGGAGCAGCCTAAAATCCAATTTTTCTGTTTTTAAGATTCTTGACAGAAGAGACTTCAAATTAAAGGTTGACATAAAGTTTGAGTAAAACTGATCATTAGTTGCTGATTTATGGAGCAACAAAGCAAACATTATTGGCTGACTCAAAACCAGAGGATTCATTATTCTCCATTCATTGAAGAAAGAGATCATCTGTAAAGCTAAATACGGCAGTCGACAAGAAGCAAAGATAAATTCACAAGATGCTTGGTGCCCCTGCAATTCCTGTCAAAATAAAAAAACACCCGGAAGATGAGGAAGATGTTATGTTGGATATTCAGATTTCCTGGTGTTTTTGCAGGAGTAATCTTGCAGAATTTCTGGCACCCTCTCGTAAAGAAGAAGCAATGTAATTGTTTGGACCAACTATGAAATGGTAGCAAAGACTGGTCCACGGTCTGCATTTAGCTCTTATCTGCATCCTTTTCTCACAAAATTGAGACATGGCATTGAAGACTGGACGAGATTCTCAGTTTTTGGAGAACCTGTAACAGTTTATGCAAAGAATCATTTTACCAAAAGGGCAACAGCACTAATGTCTGAGATTTTTGATAACGCAAAATTCCTTTGAACAACGCTTCTATTGCTGTTATTCGCGGGCATTTGCAGGTGACATCTAATTTGAGGCAGATCATAATTTCTTTTCTTTTTCTTTCCTATAGGCGCCGGGCCAAGGTCTGAGATGGATGAGAATTTAACCAAGGGTGTTAGGCCCCCTATGTTTTGATTCAATATCTATTAACCTTGCTTTGATTTCTTATTTCTTCTTTGTTTCGCCTCAACTCATGTCTTCAACTGAACGATGGCCGACCACTTCTTCTTGTTTGGATTTGGTCATTCAAATTAAACCCCCTTGCATTCCTGTGTTTTGGTGCACCATCGCAGAAGGAAGGATTTAAACAGCAAACCACATAAACAAAAATTGTCTTATGCGGTTTGCGTTTTAATCCTTTTCTTCTGCGAAGGCGCACTAAGACAAAGGAATACAAGGGGGCTAGATTCGAATAGCTAAATCCAAAGAAGAAAAAGCGGTTGGGCTTCATTCAATCGAAAACGCGAGTAGAGGCGAAACGAAGAAGATTACAAAAATCAAGACAAGGTAAGTAAATATCTAATCACAACAAGGGTGTCCAAACAGTCTGGTTTTAAAAGAAAGAAGGCACTGACACTATAAGGAGGATTTCAAATTTATAAAAGAAGTTGTTAGTGTTCCACCTTGGCCCTACATGAACCTTGAAATTTGTAAATAAATGGATTATTTGTATGTTAATGAAGTCAAAAAGGAGTATTCGCTGCCATGATAATTTACTTCCAAAAATGGTTTAACGTCACTAAAGCATAGAGGTACCAAAAACTTTCTTGCCCAGTTGTGTCACAATGGACATCAGTCGTCTTGCATCTCAGAAGCTGGAATCTTGAGTGACTTAACTTTTAGTAAGACCTCAGGATGAAGCTTCTTGATGAAGCAAGTCGACCTGGTGTCCTTTCCTTCCAACCAGAAAAGATAAAAGCATCCTTGGTGTTTTACTTGCAGTTGAAGTCATACTTCCAGTAGTTCCTCTCGTGCTTGAATCTTGAATGTCTGTTGCAGTTGGTTAAATCTCAAGGTCAAGCATGGTGATGAGGCTGCATGGATGACTATCCTTCTCTTTTTGAAGAGGACATGAGATGCTGGTTGTCTCTGCCCCTTCGAAGAGGAGAATGTCACATGCTCCCTACGATCATGCTTGAATCTTGACTGTTTGTTGCAGTTGGTTAAATCTCAAGATCAAGCATGGTGATGAGGCTGCATGGATGACTATCCTTCTCGTTTTGAAGAGGACATGAGATGCTGGTTGTGTCTCTGTCCCTTCGAGGAGGATAGTGTCACATGCTCCCTACGCTCGCGCTTGAATCTTGATGGACTTTACCAGCTGCATCGATCATGTATGATGACCAAACTACTAGACTATGACTTCTTCTTGCTCATAGGAACTTGGGATGCTTTTAGAGGTGAAGTCAATACTGAGATGATGCAACTCCAAACCTTTTTTCACAGTGGAATCTCAAGTGGCTCTAGTTGGTACTGAGGATTTGAGATGAAGCGTGATGATGAGGTTATACAGTTGCATGTTATTTTTGACTTCTTGTGAGATTTTGAAGATGTATTTGGTCATTGGAAGTCTAACTTCCAATGACCAAATAGATCTTCAAAATCTCACAAATTTTGGTTGATTTGTGTGGACATAACACCGTGTTTATGACATTAATGAGGCAATTGTACTACTCCTTCTTGGTTTCTGCATTAAGTATGACGACGTAGAATGTTGAAACTATTAATATTGTAGATTTATCATTAAATAATTAATCTGCAATATTAATAGCTTCAACATTCTTCAGCTTTATAATCACTTGGAAATACTGGATCATTAACGATATCAATGAACTCCACTGTTTTCTTTCCTAATTCGTTATCTGTATTTCAACATTCATGGCGTGTTATCGTAGTAAATCATCCATTCTTTAATGAAGAGGAACATTGAATACATAATAAGGATATAATTTTATCATTTTATATACACTTTTTATAAATTATAAATTAAAAATATATAATGATAACATGATTTCTTGTCTTCTCCATTCTTTGATTCCTTCATCTTTGATCATCAGAAACTTCTCTGAAATTACAGATTTGTGTTGACCATATGTATTGTGGAATATTGTCAATACAATTGCATTTTTAGACCGATTGGATGATTACTGATCATTGGATCATTAATTTGGTCTTCTGAAGGTCATAGCTCGATCATTTTTCAACGGATTTTCATGGGGATGGTGGCAAACTTTAATTGAACATCTGAAGAGCACCACCATGCAAAAGTTTGGCAAGAATCTTTTGCCGTTTTGTCGCAATCTTCAGACAAACGGGGCACAATTATTTTGGGACATCCTGTACATTGTGGAATATTGTCAATACAATTACATATTTACACCGATTCGATCATTACTGATCATTGGATCATTGGATCATTAATTTGTCTTTTGAAGGTCATAGCTCCATCATTTTTCAACGGATTTTCATGGGGATGGTGGCAAACTTTAATTGAACATCTGAAGAGCACCACCATGCAAAAGTTTGGCGAGAATCTTCTGCCGATTTGTCGCAATTTTCAGACAAACGGGGCACAATTATTTTGGGACATCCTGTACATTGTGGAATATTGTCAATACAATTGCATATTTACACCGATTGGATCATTACTGATCACAGCAACAAGTATAACGAGAATAACAACAACATTACGTTACACTAAATACAGAGTAACAGAAACTCACTAACCTACTCGAGTGACTTAAAAGACCCCGATAAGAAGTTTCATGATGAAGCAAATGACCTGTTGTCCTTCTATGCTAACAAGAGCCAGGAGAGTCAATGTTTCCTTTCGTCATAATGGACATAAGTCGTCTTGCAACTCTAAAGCTGAAATCTCGACTTACTAACATTTTTAGTGAGACCTCGAGATGAACTTTCATGATGAAGAAAATGACCTGTTGTCCTTCCTTTTTAACAAGAGCTAGGATTGTCAACATTTCCTTTCGTCATAGTGGACATCAGTCATCTGTATCTCTGAAGCTGGAACCTTGAGTGACTTAAATTCTTAGTAAGACATCGATATGAACTTTCATGATGAAGAAAATGACCTGTTGTTCTTCCTTCTTAACAAGAGCTAGGATTGTCAACATTTCCTTTTTTCATAATGGACATCACTCATCTGCATCTCTGAAGCTGGAACCTTGAGTGACTTAAATTCTTAGTAAGACATCGATATGAAGTTTCATGATGAAGCAAATAACCTGATGTCCTTCCCTCTTCAGAAGAGCTAGAAATGTCAAAGTTCCTTTAGTCACGATGGACATCCCTTCCAGCTGCAGAAATGCAAAACGACGGATGTGACATCAGTCGTCTTGCATCTCTGAAGGTGGAACATTGAGTGGTTTAACTTCCTTAGTAAGATCAAGAGATGAAGTTTCATGATGAAGCAAATGACCTGATGTCCTTCCCTCTTTAGAAGAGCTAGAAATGCAACGTTCCTTTTGTTACGATAGACATCCCTTCCAGCTTCAGAAATGCAAGGCGACGGATGTGGCATCAGTCGTCTTGCATCTCTGAAGGTGGAATATTGAGTGATTTAAATGCTTAGTAAGAACCCGAGAGGAAATTTCATGATGAAGCAAGTCGACCTAGTATCCTATCCTGGTCACAAGAGAAGTATGAAAGCTTTCTTTGTTTTTACTAATTGCACTTGAAGTCATATTTCCAGTAGATTTTCTCGTGCTTGAATCTTGAATATCTGTTGCGGTTGGTTAAATCTCAAGATCAAGCATGGCGATGAGGCTGCGTGGATGACTATCCTTCTCTTATTGAAGAGGACATGAGATGCTGGTTGTGTTTCTGCCCCTCCGAAGAGGAGAGTGTCACATGCTCCCTACGCTCGCGCTTGAATCTTGATGGACTTTACAAGCTGCACAAATCAAGTATGATGACGAAACTACCACGACCTATGACTTCTTCTTGCTCACAGGAACGTGGGATGCTTGTAGAGGTGAAGTCAATACTGAGATGATGGAAAACAGCACACATTACAAGATTTCAAAAAGATCTTGAATTTCACACCGGCACGACTTTCTCGCGTGAAAGGCCCCTTTAGATTCTCAGCTGCTTTGCACATTTGTTGCATAGGTATAAAAAATGCGCCATAGAATCACTTTCTCTCTCTTTCCTATGTATCATAGGATCATATGTCGCTACCATATGTATAACATATGGTTGTGATGAATCGTTAAATCATGTAGGAAGACGCAAGAAGCATCAAACAGCAATGGAAAGGTGAGAGCTCGCAACGCGAACTCGAAAATCTGCTATCACACGTGTGACGAGTAAGATAAAATTTTAACTATAAAAATCAGTGTCTCTAGTTCAAAAACCATTTTGGCAAGCGATTATAAGATTGGTGAAAGCATCTCGACATAGAGTGTATAGTAATCTTTTATCAAAATATTCCCTCTAATTCGGAGCATTTCACTCACAACAAAACAATGATGGTGGAACATGAATTGAGATAGGGTTAAAGAAAACCAACTATAACAAGAACGGAAAGATGTCGTTCAAACTCAGGATTCAAGTAATGGAGAGATCTATGTTGTAACAAAAACATGACAAAAAGGAGCATGGACATACGCTAGTATAAGACATTATAACACGTGACAAGAAAAAATACTTCTCACAGAAAGGAGGAGATAGCAAAGAGCTAATGAATAACAAGAACATAGAACCAATGAAGAAGCAAAAACTAAAAAGAGATCCTACCTTGCAACANTTGTTGCATAGGTATAAAAAATGTGCCATAGAATCACTTTCTCTCTCTTTCCTATGTATCATAGGATCATATGTCGCTACCATATGTATAACATATGGTTGTGATGAATCGTTAAATCATGTAGGAAGACGCAAGAAGCATCAAACAGCAATGGAAAGGTGAGAGCTCGCAACGCGAACTCGAAAATCTGCTATCACACGTGTGACGAGTAAGATAAAATTTTAACTATAAAAATCAGTGTCTCTAGTTCAAAAACCATTTTGGCAAGCGATTATAAGATTGGTGAAAGCATCTCGACATAGAGTGTATAGTAATCTTTTATCAAAATATTCCCTCTAATTCGGAGCATTTCACTCACAACAAAACAATGATGGTGGAACATGAATTGAGATAGGGTTAAAGAAAACCAACTATAACAAGAACGGAAAGATGTCGTTCAAACTCAGGATTCAAGTAATGGAGAGATCTATGTTGTAACAAAAACATGACAAAAAGGAGCATGGACATACGCTAGTATAAGACATTATAACACGTGACAAGAAAAAATACTTCTCACAGAAAGGAGGAGATAGCAAAGAGCTAATGAATAACAAGAACATAGAACCAATGAAGAAGCAAAAACTAAAAAGAGATCCTACCTTGCAACAACAATAAATACCAAACAATGGCAGGGAAACATGAGGGAAGATAACGAAAACATAGCCCAGGCAAAAACTGTAGTAAGAGGGCCCAACGTACAATAACGACATATCGTCATCAGAGGCAGGCAAACATAGCTAAGAAATAAAATACAACGAGAACATTGCCAAACAATAGCATAGTCAAATATCATAGTAAGAAAGCCTTATTCTCGTTGTGCGCTAACATTCCAAAGATAATACATAATGTTTAATACCACAACTACAAAAACCGTTTCGTGCTTTCCAGAAAAAGCCCCACCCTTTGTCCTGTTGTTCCTTTCCTTGGTTGCAGCACCATTACAATTCTTGATCATAAGAGTACTCATCGTGCGCTTCAGATTAGAATTGCCAAGGCACAAGATTCTGCTATGTCTCTCAGTATCAGATGCCTTGCAAATCATGGGATTAGGAATTATTCTCCTCATTGGTCAGAGTCTACAGCCAACTGTAACTTATCTGTCGTGCCAAGTGCTGCCTCAAACTATTGAGGTAGTCACTATGCAAACTCATGGTGCTTCCAGTGGCTTCATAGTCCTGTTAGCTATTGAACGTTATATAGCTTGCATTTACAGCTTACGATTCTATACGGTTTTTACTCACTCAAGAGCAAACTTTGCTGTCGTTTCTGTCTGGGTAATCAGCATTTTAAGTGGCTTAGCTGTATTGCATCCAAATGAGCCTAACTATACGAAATTTGTAACGAGCAACAATGTTCGCCTGCTGTCGGTCTTTGTAACCACATCAATAGCGTCCGAATTGGTTCTTATAATCGTCCAAGGTCGCCTGTACAGGCTGTCTCGCATAAAATTGAAGGTTGTTCCTCACAATGTTTTTGGTACTCAAAAAGAAAAGTATGATTTAACGAGAAGACAGTTGAAATTGGGTTTTGCAGCAAGCGTTGTTATCATTATGTATGTTGTGTGCGTACTGCCATTGACTTTCCTTTATGTTTACATTTTGTTTCATCCGAAGAACAAAGACTCATTGGAAGTAAGAGATCCCTTGATATCCATCTTACTCCTGAATACATTCGCTAATACGTTTGTTTATGGTCTTGGTATGGCTGATATGCGTCGAGGGATCAAGCGAGAATTTAAGAATTTGAAGCAACGTGTCTGCAAAATTTAGAAACAAAACAATAGATGAATTGATGGAAAACTTCATGCAGGCCTTTCGATATTCAGTGACAAAGATTTTATTGTGAGATTTAAATTTGAACATATAATGGACTTCTTTTGCTCTGAAGCTTGCGTGTCCTTAAATTGGCGGCGGCAAGGACTACACCATTTTCAGTTCTTCCTAATATTCCAGTTTTTAATGTGGCGGCATCAACTTATATTATGACACCTCTTTCTTAAAAATTGAATATCAAATCTGCCATGATTTCAAACAAATCTCCCTGCAATCTTTTGTGATTTCAGTGATTAAGATTTTACTCTCATTTATATGTAATTAAAGATTATAACGTTATACCATGCCTTTTCGTAAAATTTCCCATTTTTAAATGTTTTAGTAGACTGATGATATGGTCGCAGTTATCGCTATTGAAATACTGCCGGACGCTCCTAACAGTATGAGCGGTCTCGGTCTGGTGTAATAGCTTCGTTTTGAATAGCGATTACTGGGACTCATTGTAATCAGTCTAATGGTTTAGAGGAAAATCATGATTTTCAGTTATCATTTCATAAGGTAGAGACTTTAACTTAATGTTTGTTTGCTGTTTCATTGAAATTGAATGAAAAGTCTGCCTTAGAATTTTTCTGACTGCCCTCCGCATGAGCTAGGAAAGTTAAAGCACGAGCAAAGCGAGCGCTTGTACTTCCTTATAATAATAATAATAATAATAATAATAATAATAATAATAATAATAATAATAATAATAATAATAATAATAATAATGATAATAATAATAATAATAATAATAATAATAAATTTATGTAAACTAAACCACCATCATGTATAAACAGAAAATAAAATATAAAAACACCACTGTTTATTTGAATACGTTTCGATAAAAATCTTCTTCAGTTAAACTAAACCAGAGGACAGCCGAGTATTTATACATTTTAAAAATCTTATTTACATGACAATATATTTACACAGCCTAAGCAAAAATCATGCCAAATTATATTACAAACAATGAAATAGCATTTACCGCCGCCACTGTTAAAAGAAAGTTTTTAAGTTTTAGATGACTCCCAGTAAACAACCATTTTTGAGATATATGCGTGGCACCATTAATTAGCACACGTTAAATAATTAATTTATTTACAGTTGGTGGCAGCAATAGTTTTAAAGAAAACTAATAAATACCAACTATTTACAATACAAAGTTCAAACATAACATAAACGTAAAATATATACATGAATCTATGTACACATCATCTGCAGATGTTGCAACTGCAAGTGTCTCCTTTCCAGCTCTTAATCATATTTTTGAATTTTTCTGCGTTTTGAGCAGCTTTTATCGTGTCAGATAACGTGTTCCCTGTAACACTGCACGATCTAGTAATTTATGTATGCGCTATGGAAGAATATGGCATTTGTTGAAGAATGTGGCAAGCAGCGCTTTAATTTCCGGACAAGCCATAATAAAATTAACTGAATCTTTAACTGAACTTTGTGCACTTCTCTTTAAAGAACACTTAAAAATATTAAATTGAAGAATAAGTTGAACTTTGACACTTATATTTCCGAGTTGTGAAAAAAAAGCTACGAATCAGTTGAATGTTTTGAAAAGACTAAAACGATTTATTGGCTTCGAAACAAGAAAGCTTAAAGTTTTGTGTATTTAAATTTAAACTATTGATCACCTGTATGGCAGTTTTCAACCGCCCTACATAAAGTCGAACAGATACAAGAACGTACTTTACGATTCATTATGATGATCACAACAGTTCCTTACCAAGGACCGCTTTCACATGAATAATCAGGTCGGCAAATATAAATTTTCGAAGTTTGTAATGATTATTCTTACTATCGATTTCTTTTTCGTTGGATAACAAAAAATGACAGCTAAAACATAGTCAGCTAATTAATTCCAACGTTAAAATGCATAAGACAAATGTTAAATAGGAAAGATAAATAGAATATTTACAATTCATTGAAAGCACACAATATTAAAACAAATATGATAAAAATGTATATAAGATGATGAAAATGTACAATGATGATATGATTTCTAATCTTGTCCAGTCTTTGATTCCTTGATATTTGATCACAAGAAACTTCTTTGAAATTATAGTTTTGCGTTCACCATCTATTGTGGAATTCTGTCAGAGTCAGAATCTCACTGCCATTGTATTCAGTACACATGTCGAAAAGTCAATATTTAATGTGCAATAGGATTCCGTAGGCAATACAACTGCATATTAGACCGATTGGATGATTTCTGTTCACAGCAACAAGGACAACAAGAACAACAACTTCATTACGTTAAACTAAATACAGAGTACCAGGAACTCACTAGCCTACTTGCGTCACAAGGGACATAAGTCCTCCTGCATTTCTGAAGCTGGAACCTAGAGTGCCTTAAATTTCTAGTGTGACCTCAAGATGAACTTTCATGATGAAGCAAGTCAACCTGGTGTCCTTCGCTGCTCACAAACTCATCTCAAACCTCAAAAGCAGTCTTCGTCCTGTTTACTTGCACTTGAACGCGAGAGAAACTACGGAAAACTTTCCTTCAAGTTGAAGTCATATTTTTGCATTGACTATCTTGTGCTTGAATCTTGAATGTCTGTTGAAGATGATGAAGTATCAAGATGAAACAATATGACGAGGTAGTGTGAATAAATATCCTTCTCTCTTGACGAGAATATGAGATGCTGGATTTATTTCTGTCTCTTGTAAGAGGAGGATGGCACATGCTCCGTTCGTAAAGTCCCTCAATATTCAAGCACCAGTCAAATGCATAGATTCACATGCACGTTTCACGTGCAACTGCATAGATTTGACGAAACTACTACAACGATGGCATATTCTTGCTCATAGGCACTGCACAAGGACAAATTACGTCACACTAAATACAGAGCACCAGAAACTCTAAAAATCCTGTTCTGATACTAACCCGAACCCTTGCCTATGACATACAACACACAACATTCGAATGCTGCCCCTTAACCTGCACTCTTGCCTGTTTCTCTTGTTTCTCTACGAGTACTAAAAATAAAGTTTCGATATTACAAACATATGTTGTTACAAAATACTCGAAAAACGGCTTTTCAAAAAGGGCAAAATGCCTGAAAAAGTTGTTAATATTTTGTGTGATATTGGAGGTGATGGATAAACGTTCAGTGTTATGACCTTCATATTGCTTTGCTCTTGAGACAAGAGAGTCTGGTTGACATAGAAATCCTGTAAGATGCTTAGATAATGCAAAATTTGATCATTATTAAACTGATTCACATTGGCGAGAGGACGTTGAAATGTCTTAAGCATGGCCTAAACCTGCAGCAGGAACCGCTATTCGATACAATCTTTTGGCTTATTATTTTAGAGGGCTGACTGCCACCCCCAAACCTCTGCTAGTTAAGTAAGTAAGCTGAAAAGTGTTCACGCCAAAATGCCAAACCCTTCTCAAACGGATCCGGAAACGGATTCCGGAATAGTACAAAAGCACAGATTTTCAAAGGAATCAGATGTCGCCCACACATTTACTGCCATGGGATCGAAAAACTTAAGCTACTCATAAAGTTTAAGTCGGTTCTACTTGCCATGCCATTATATCCTTCCACTCATTGCGCTGTTGTTTTGTTTTGGCCGGAGCTTTCGCTTCACATGTGAGCCCTTTTCAGCGACTGATTGACTTCGATTCTTCGAACAGATTTCAGTTTTACTTCGCATTCGATATTCGATCAATTAATTTGGCGAACAAACGATTTTCAATATGTAACTATGATGAAAATATGTTGTTGTTATTGTTGCGTCTTGGTCTAGGAATGCTTTTATTTCCCTACTCTCCTTTGGAGTTTAGAGATGGCGGTGTTTCACTGATGTAAACTGCCTCTGTGACTTGCCAAAATATTGCATCACAGGAACATGTCGCTAGTTTCTCCATTGCAAGTTCTTGCCTAACACTCCCATGCTTATCTCTCATATGTGTGAATGACATAGAGTTCTTGTCTTCCTTTTCATATCTGTTGATGTGTTCATTAATTATACCTATTAGTTATTGTACAAAAGAGGCTGGATCGAGCGTTATGTTTAGACATTTTCAGACGCTTCCACCGCTCTTCTCCTTCTTACAAGTCACCATTACGCGAGGACTCGCTTTCAAATTCTGCATAAAACATCAACATCAGAAATCCTTTGAAAGCTGTTCGCCTCCTGCGCCTTTTGCGCTCCCTGCATCGAACAGTATGCAATACCCACCAAACGAGAAAATCCCTAGAATTTACGCTGCTTACAAATTGAACAGAATTGTTGCTGCAGTAGCTAGTGAGCAACAGTTGTAGCAATGTATTTCAATTCACGCGGAGGAGAAATGCCACAGAATATTCACATCGAACAGTGTGCAATACCCGCCACACGAAAAAAATCCCCAGAATTTAAGTTGCTTATAAAATGAACTGAATTGTTGCTGCAGTAGCAACTGAAAAGCAGTTGCAGCAATGTCTTTCAACTCATGCGGAGGAGAAATGCCACAGAATATACATATCGAACAGTGTGCAATATCCGCCACACGAAAAATCCCCAGAGTTTACGTTGCTTATAAAATGAACTGAATTGTTGCTGCAGTAGCAACTGAAAAGCAGTTGCAGCAATGTCTTTCAACTCATGCGGAGGAGAAATGCCACAGAATATACATATCGAACAGTGTGCAATACCTACCACACGAAAAAATCCCCAGATTTTACGCTGCTTTTAAATTGAACAGAATGGTTGCTGCAGTAGCTAGTGAACAGTTGTAGCAATGTATAATGTATTTCAATTCACGTGGAGGAGAAATGCCATAGCATATACATATCGAACAGTGTGCAATACCCGCCACACCAAAAAATCCCCAGAGTTTACGTTGCTTATAAAATGAACTGAATTGTTGCTGCAGTAGCAACTAAAAAGCAGTTGCAGCAATGTCTTTTAACTCATACGGAGGAGAAATGTCACAGCTTATGTAGTGAGTCTTATGCGATGCTACGAAGGAGTACAACAATAAAACGTAAATATCAGCCATCTTTTCCTTACCTCTAGATCTTAGTAGTACAGCTGGCTTAACAAACAAAGATACGCTCGATTGATCTTCCTTTTCTTCATGGCTTTCTTCGTGACTTTCTCTATCTACAAGGAAGGCATAACGAATTAATAGTTTGAATTTCTTTCAGGGGCTTACCAACTACGTTAGGGCCTGATTACATGGGCGAGTTGACCCGCTTGCAGCTCGAATCTAGCTCGGCTCTGGCTCGCCAGTGATCGTGATTACATGGGAGGTTTGACCCGCCTGTAGCTCGGCTCTGGCCCTGAGCCAACCAGGCTAAAACCAAAGCGAGGCTTTATTTGATGATTCGCAGTCAAAGCGCATGCGTGTACAGCGAGTCAACCCGGTGTTGACTCCGTTACTGCGATTACATGGGAAGGCCAGCTCACCTGGCCGGGTTGATCCGCTTTCGAAAAACGAGCCAACCCGGCAGAGCGGGTTGGCTAGCTTCATGTAATTTACCGAAAAAAAAGTAAGAAAACATTATAAATAATAAAAGCATTGTAAAAATCTGTAATATGTATCTGTATCTACTTTAAATTAATTGATAATAATAATAATAATAATAATCGCAAATTGTTTTCATGAAGGATTTGACCAAAGCATTGGGACAACTCAATGAGCCGGAAACGAGCTACAAGCGTGTCAACTTGCCCATGTAATCAGGCCCTTAGTCGTTTGAAGTTGGCCTGATACAATGTTGCTCGAACATTTAAATACTGGTTGTACCAAAACGAACTTTTAAGAACTTAGGTGAATTGCGGTAGCTACCGAAAAACAGTTGATGCAATGTATCTCAACTCACGCGGAGGAGCAATGCTACCACTTATGCAGTATGCAGTGCGTCTAATGCGACGCAACGAAGGAGTACGGCAATAAGACGTAATATTACTAGGCAGCTATTAATCTGACGTCATAAACCTTTATACGCCGCAATGAGGCGCAAGAAACTTTCAGTCGAAGCTTTAGGACAGACAAGGAAGAGTGTATATATTCAGCTCACAGTTTCGACTTTATTCTAACATTCTATCGTAATTCTAAGAAATTTGCGAATATGGGAAATCTTTTCTCTTGTTTCAAGAAGAACACCGTCGACGTTGACGCTGTGACTGGTGGTAACAATGAAGCGGCACCGACGGAAAGCTACGAGACTCTCGCGGCAAAAATGAAAGCACGAGCAAATATGTTCGTCGTAAATAGCTTTACTACAGTAGAACCTATGCAGGTGGACCAAGAATCGCATGGACAGAGACCCAAAAATCCGTCGCCACCCCAACAGATGAGACTTGACAAGAATACAACAAGGAGAAAGGTGAGCAAATTAGTTTTAGTGTGAAGCAAATCAGTTTTATGCTGTGACTAAAAAANCTCACGCGGAGGAGCAATGCTACCACTTATGCAGTATGCAGTGCGTCTAATGCGACGCAACGAAGGAGTACGGCAATAAGACGTAACATTACTAGGCAGCTATTAATCTGACGTCATAAACCTTTATACGCCGCAATGAGGCGCAAGAAACTTTCAGTCGAAGCTTTAGGACAGACAAGGAAGAGTGTATATATTCAGCTCACAGTTTCGACTTTATACTAACATTCTATCGTAATTCTAAGAAATTTGCGAATATGGGAAATCTTTTCTCTTGTTTCAAGAAGAACACCGTCGACGTTGACGCTGTGACTGGTGGTAACAATGTAGCGGCACCGACGGAAAGCAACGAAACTCTCGCGGCAAAAATGAAAGCACGAGCAAATATGTTCGTCGTAAATAGCTTTACTACAGTAGAACCTATGCAGGTGGACCAAGAATCGCATGGACAGAGACCCAAAAATCCGTCGCCACCCCAACAGATGAGACTTGACAAGAATACAACAAGGAGAAAGGTGAGCAAATTAGTTTTAGTGTGAAGCAAATCAGTTTTATGCTGTGACTAAAAAAGACAAAAGGAGAAACTAATGAATACATGGGATGCTAAGAGAAGGAATCACATGAAATGATGAGAACAACGCATATTAATTTTCAACTTAATTTCATTCTCAAAAAGTAGAAGATCAAATTAAAGAGCCATTTCCATCCAGGATCCTTTGCGGGCAAGCTGCAATATCAGACTATCTGAAAAACAAATTTGACCTAAACTGAAACTACAGATCCACAAGAACAGCAGTTGAACTGATAAAACAATTCAATCAAATATGAAAGTAAAACTTTTAATCAGTTGAACTACTGCAGTGTAGATCCAAGGTCTCCTCTTAGGCCAAATTTGATTTTCAAGCAATGTGAAATTTCAGCGTGTTGGCTAAGGGCCATGGGTGACAACAGCTGCTTCAGGATATATAATTAAGTAGCTAGAGGAAAGGACTAAGGGATTGAACAATGGGGTTGAAAGAAATGAAAAAGGAAATGAACAAACCAAGAGATTTTATGAAGCGATCTTTAATTAAAAAATCTCTGCAGTGTCTCAAAGACAGAACAATTGAAGAAATGAGCAAATAATTAGCAAAGGAACTATAAGCGATATTAAAGTCTCTCTTTTCTCAACAGGCCGGGATTCAAAGTACCCATGCACCCGAAATAATTCCGGGAGCAAAAGCTGAATACCATCTGGAACCATTGAAGACCAGAAAGGTAAGCAAATTATTTTATCGTGAGTAAACAAAGTGGTGAAAGAGTTAAGTAAGGAATAATTGGGCAAATAAGAGAAGATATGAAATAAAGAGATGAAAAAACGAAACATAGATAAAATAAACGATACATTGAAATGAGTTAATGAATTTCTACAAGGCTCGAAGAAAGAACTGATGAATAAATAAATCAATGAAAAGATTAAAGGAAATAACTAAAAGAATCAATAAATGAACGAATAATGGAAGAATAAAACTTGAAGAAAAATGGAATAAATAAAGAGCAAGCGAATGCAAAATTAAACGACAAAACAACAGGGGAAAAACAAAGAGTCCTTGGAGTTTTTGAACTGAAAAAAGCATANAGATTTTATGAAGCGATCTTTAATTAAATCTCTGCAGTGTCTCAAAGACAGAACAATTGAAGAAATGAGCAAATAATTAGCAAAGGAACTATAAGCGATATTAAAGTCTCTCTTTTCTCAACAGGCCGGGATTCAAAGTACCCATGCACCCGAAATAATTCCGGGAGCAAAAGCTGAATACCATCTGGAACCATTGAAGACCAGAAAGGTAAGCAAATTATTTTATCGTGAGTAAACAAAGTGGTGAAAGAGTTAAGTAAGGAATAATTGGGCAAATAAGAGAAGATATGAAATAAAAAGATGAAAAAACGAAACATAGATAAAATAAACGATACATTGAAATGAGTTAATGAATTTCTACAAGGCTCGGAGAAAGAACTGATGAATAAATAAATCAATGAAAAGATTAAAGGTAATGAATAAAAGAATCAATAAATGAACGAATAATGGAAGAATGAAACTTGAAGAAAAATGGAATAAATAAAGAGCAAGCGAATGCAAAATTAAACGACAAAACAACAGGGAAAAAACAAAGAGTCCTTGGAGTTTTTGAACTGAAAAAAAGATAGAGAAGAATCTAGAAATGTTAAAATTCATGAAACACTATTAGCAGTTTTAACTGTGCAAAGGTGAAGAAACACAGTGTCTCAGAAATACCTAAAACGAAACTCAAATGCCAAAGGTGGTGGGTCAGCTATATGGTGGTAAAATACGATTTCAAGTCGATTTATGTTTAAATCTGTTTGCTATGAAAATAACAAAGACCTTTTAGTTGGTTAGAGAATGAAGTATAGGAATATCAAATCGATCGCTCTCTTATCTAAAAAGCCCAAGAATCAGAAAAAAAATCCCGGATATTGGCGTTCTGGAACGATTTCAGGGGATTGGATTGTCAACGAATCCTCCAGACATTATTGCTGAACGCCAAAGCAGAACATGCATTTTGATCTGAGAACGATTTCAGGGGGAATAAAGTCGTTTGAGTTTCAAGCAGAATATTAATAAGATAAATGTGGTCTCCAATGAGCATTCTTCTTTTGCTTTGGAAAGCAAATTGGTAAGCAAATGGGAAAGCAAATGAAAAGACAAAATCAAGAGACCTCTCTGCACTTCAAATGACTAGAGCATAGAGAAGAAGCTAGAAATGTAAAATTCATGAAACATGATTAGTAATTAAACTACTGCAAAGGTGAAGAAACACAGGGTCTCAGAAATGTTTAAAACGAAACTCAAATGCCAAACGTGGTGGGTCAGCTATATGGTGGTAAAATTATGTTTCTATTGACTATGAAAATAACAAAGACCGTTTAGTTGGTCAGAGAATTAAGTACAAGAATATCAAACGATCGCTCTCCTATCTAAACAGCTCCAGAATCAGAGCAACAATCCGGGATATTGGCGTTTCGGAATGATTTGCGGGGCATTGTTAACCAATCCTCCACACATTATTCCTAAACGCCAAAGCAGAATATGCATTTTGAATCAGAAATGATCTCAGGAGGAATGAAATTGTTTGAATTTCAAGCAGAATATGAATAAGATAAATTTGGTCTCCATTGAGTATGCAAATTGGTAAGCAAATTGGTAAGCAAAATGATATGCAAATTGGTAAGCAAATTGGTAAGCAAAGTGCCCTGGCTGACAATAGCTCTTTCAGGATTCATATTTAAGTAGCTAGAGGAAAGGNCAACAATCCGGGATATTGGCGTTTCGGAATGATTTGCGGGGCATTGTTAACCAATCCTCCACACATTATTCCTAAACGCCAAAGCAGAATATGCATTTTGAATCAGAAATGATCTCAGGAGGAATGAAATTGTTTGAATTTCAAGCAGAATATGAATAAGATAAATTTGGTCTCCATTGAGTATGCAAATTGGTAAGCAAATTGGTAAGCAAAATGATATGCAAATTGGTAAGCAAATTGGTAAGCAAAGTGCCCTGGCTGACAATAGCTCTTTCAGGATACATATTTAAGTAGCTAGAGGAAAGGACAAAGGGATTGAACATGGGGGTAAAATATAAGAAAGAAAATTGTCAAACCAAGATTTTATGAAGCGATCGTTGATGAAAAAATCTCTGCAGTGTGCTAAAGACAGAACAATTGAAGAACTGAGTAAATAGTGAGCAAATGAACTATATAGGATATCAAAGGCTCTCTTTTCTCAACAGGCCGGGATTCAGAGTACCCATGCCCCCGAGTCATGCCGGGGGCTTACCTTTCGTGTCTTTAATGGTTCTAGGTGGTATTTATTCATACCACCTAGAACCATTGAAGACAAGAAAGTAAGCAAATTTCATTATTATCAGTAAACAAAGGACAAAGAATTAAGTAAGGAATGATAGGATATCAAAGACTCTCTTTTCTCAACAGGCCGGGATTCAGAGTACCCATGCCCCCGAAATCATGCCGGGGGCTTACCTTTCTTGTCTTTAATGGTTCTAGGTGGAATTTATTCATACCACCTATAACCATTGAAGACAAGAAAGGTAAGCAAATTACTTTATTTTCAGTAAACAAAGGACAAATAATTAAGTAAGGAATGATCTGATAAATGAGAGAAGGTATGAAATAACAAGATGACAAAACGATACATAGATAAAGTAAACAAACAGGGAAATGAATATGTTAATGAAGTTCCACACAGCTTGAAGAAAGAAATGATGAATACATGAATGAAGGGAAGAAAAGAAATAAAAAAGGATCAATTAATGAAGGAATAATGGAAGAATAAAAACTTGAAGAATAATTGAATAAATAAAGAGCAAGCGAATGAAAAACTAAACGACAAAACAATATGGGCAAAACAAAGAGTCCTCGGTGCACTTCAGCTGATTAAAGCATAGAGAAGAAACTAGCAATATTAAAACTCATGGAGCATGATCGGTTATTTAAAACCTGCAAAGGTGAAGAAACACAGGGTCTAAGCAATGTATAAAACGAAACTCATATGCCAAAAGTAGGTCAGCTAGATGGTAAAATTACGATGTACAGTCCATTTACGTTAAAGTCTATTTATTATGAAAATAACAGAGACCTTATAGTTGGTTAGAGAATGAAGTATAGGAATATGAAATTGATCGCTCTCTTATCTAAACAGCTCCTCGGTGCACTTCAACTGATTAAAGTATGGAGAAAAAGCTAGCAATGTTAAAACTCATGACATATGATCAGTTATCTAAGTTCTGCAAAGGAAAAGAAACACAGGGTCTCATAAATGTTTGAAACGAAAATCAAATACCAAAACTGGTGGGTCAGCTAGATGATGGAAAAATTACGATTTCAAGGCGATTTATGTCAAAGTATAGTCATTATGAAAATAACAGATACCTTTCAGCTAGTTAAGGAATGAAGTATAAGAATATCAAATCGATCGCTCTTTTATCTAAACAGCTCAAGATTCAAAGCAACAATAAGGGTTGTTTGCATTTCGGAACCAATTCACCAGACATTATTGCTAAACGCTAAAGCAGAATATGCATTTTGAATCAGAAACGATTTCAGGAGGAACAAAATTGTGACTTCCAAGCAGAATATGAATAAGATAAATTTGGTCTCTTTTGAGTATTCTTCTTCTGCGTTGGTAAGCAAATTGGAAAGCAAACTGATAAGAAAAATTCAAAGCAAATTGGAAAGCAAATTGGTAAGCAAACTGGTAAGAAAATTCAAAGCAAATTGGTAAGCCAATTGGAAAGCAAAATTTGTATGCAAATTGGAAACCACATATAAAGACAAAACAAAGAGCCCTCGGTGCACTTCAACTGATTAAAGCATAGAGAAGAAGCTAGCAATGTTAAAACCCAAAACCAACCAAGTCCCAAAAACGTTTGGATGTCTGCTGTGGAGTAGTTGTAGCTTTGATTGTTTTGGTCCATACGCAGTTGTATAGGCCAGGCTTCCATTTAGAGCTGAAGACCTTGTTTGATTCAAAAAAGCATTGCTATGGTTGTATAAAGCAATATCAAGACAAAGTAAACGTTCAAAGAAAGCATTTCAGCGCTGGGTATAACTTCTTTCCTCATTCTAACAAGAGTTAATAGTGCTGCTCATCCATAAGACGATAGTTTCGACCGTTTTAAAAATGAAGATAAAATTTCAATATGAAGCTAGAACTCTTTATTTCAATCATTTTTTTATTTGACATTGCTGCAGAACAATAGCAGGGAACTTTCTGAAGTAACCTCATTTTTTGCCTTTCCTCTGCTATAAATCGCAACAACGTGTCAGATTGACTCAAACACGGTCTCAAATTCTATGTTAAAGCTTGACCTAAGCAATTATGTAGAAACTGAGACAATGGAAACTATAGCTCCTCCAAAATAGCCATAAAGATGAGCTAAAATATCTTTGTAACACACTGTGTGCAGTAGCTAATTGACCCTTCTCTTCTTGAACAGGACGGTATTCAGACCAGCGATGCCCCTGAGGTAATAGCATCTGCAAAAGCAGAGTTTCAACTGCAAACCATCAATGGAGAGGTAAGCAAATCTACCATATTAAGGGTGAAAAAGGGAAGAGCAATTAAGAGGAAAGAAGAGAATGCAAATAAACGATCAAAACTTGTAGGGCAATTATCACCTCGGTTCTCTTGCTGGCACGCTGAATTGATCAAAAGTAGTTGAAATGATCAGTAGTGGTTTAATTGATCAAAAGGTTTGAATTANGAACAGGACGGTATTCAGACCAGCGATGCCCCTGAGGTAATAGCATCTGCAAAAGCAGAGTTTCAACTGCAAACCATCAATGGAGAGGTAAGCAAATCTACCATATTAAGGGTGAAAAAGGGAAGAGCAATTAAGAGGAAAGAAGAGAATGCAAATAAACGATCAAAACTTGTAGGGCAATTATCACCTCGGTTCTCTTGCTGGCACGCTGAATTGATCAAAAGTAGTTGAAATGATCAGTAGTGGTTTAATTGATCAAAAGGTTTGAATTAGTTGACTTTCATGTCAGTTGAACTAGTACTGCAGCGCCATGAGACGTTTTTGATCAGGCTAAATCTGATGTCAGACCTCTTTCAACGATCTCTACAGTGCTTGAAATAAGACAGAAATTAACAAATAGTTGGGGAATGAAATAGATAACTATATATCGGAAATGGTAACAAATCGACTTCTTTCTATTCTCAATAGATCCACCATCCGATGAGCAACCCCCAATACGACAAAAAAAACCTAATATTGGATAGCCTGTCCAAAAATGACGTGAGGGGAGGAAATGAAGACCAAACTGAATGGCAAGGGGGCCATGACTTCATTGGCAGGGAAAAGGAGCCAATTATGAGACAAGCAACATTTCCAGGCAAATATCGAACGGCTAGATGGTCAAGATTCGATGATAAGCCTGCATTTTCATATTCGACATCTTTACCACACATTGACAACACCAACGCGACTCAAGCAAAAAGACGAAGCCAGTCTCTTGGTGTCAACACAGCAATTAGGCAGCACGAGGTCGTTCATATACGACCAAGTGCTGCCTATAGCAGGCATTTCACTGACGAGGTGAAACATAACGAATACCAGTCAGGAAAGCAAGGAAGACGTCCTGTATTTGATACAGAATGGCCGGCACTTCCCACCAACATGAGATCATCTAGGAACAATTCGTTGCTTTTGGCAAGCGGAACTGAAGACCTGTGGCATAGTACCAGACGAATGTCCAGCCCAGGAGTGCAGGATGATTCTGAATCTGAATTCAGCAGTGGGCATGCAACACCAGTCGAAGGGCATTCAGCAACAAGGTGAGTACTTCTACCCACATCCAAAAGATTGGGTGAAAAGTGAAGCATGGATTTGAATTTTAACATTAGGAGCACGACGAACATCATCTACATGTCATTTCAGAGAAAAGACCAGTAACAAATCAGTGTTTTAAATAGGCATTTCCAGTTAATTATGACAATATCTTTAGACATATCCAGTTGGCATTGTAAATTTATTAGGCTAGGTCATGATTAATAGTACGTTAAGAGATGAGCTTGTCTCGTCTTCAGCAACAATTACAGATTTCGTGACACAGTAGCATCAGCTGCTTTTGTTGACACCTGAATTCAAAGCGATTCGCGATTGCAGGAAGTCTCTCAACCAGTAATTCAAAACAAGCAAAGCAACAAAAGTTTCTCTGAACACAGGCAGCTAGCTCGCGTGTTGTGCATTGCAGAAATTGTTTCTAAGAGTAAACATGAGCATATATCAAAAGAAGGAGGATATATCTAAGCATCTACAGCGGACGTTTTATTTCTTTGGTTCATGAGCTGAGCAGCAAACGTGTTTTAATTCCACCCAAAAATACGAGAATTGAATTGCCGCCCAATACGCTTCGAAACCAAACAAATAAAATGCCCGCGGTATATGTGTAGATATACCCCTCGTCTTTCGATATATGCTCACGTCAGCTCTTAGAAACCATTTTTGGAATTCACAACGAGCGCGTTTGCTACCTGGTTCTCAGAGTACTTTTGTAGCTTTGTTTGTTTTGAATTTCAGGTTGAGAAAATTTCTTTTGTCTGCAGTCACTAATCACTTTGAATTTAGGTATCAACGAAAGCAACTGATGCTATGGTCTTACAAAAACTATCCTTGTTATCTGCAGCAAGATGGAAGCTACACAAGTGAGATTTTATGGTGATATTTATTTCAGAGTAATGAAAATAATACACAAAACACAAAATGATAAGAACACAGATTGTTGCCTTACTGAGCTTCTTGAGCCTGCATTCTCATTAGAGCGTGAATCAAAATTGTGTCACGGTTGCTTCAAAAGGCCTTAGTGTGTCAGAAATGTCTGTAACTTTGGCAATGCCTCCTTCATGGCATATAAGTTTCATAGTATGTATTTGGATGTAAATTTGCATGCGTTTTGGATTAGAACTTCGTTCAATTTGAGCATCTGACTTGAGGTAAAAGGGTGAAAAGCAATCCTTTATCGCCGAAAAATTTGACTGCATAAATAAGCCGAATTCTCTTATAAGGCACATTTTCTTTTAGCTGCCCTACCGTTTACCAATCCGTCTTGAAACTCTAGATCAAATAAGCCTGCCCGCGCATCCGAGCTAACGCATTCACAATTTTAACATATACATTCTTGATTTTTTTCCTTGACAGTGCTCGCTATGCATCTGAGGAAAACATAGAAGACCTTGTCCAAGATGACCCTGGCAATATTTCGGAGCAAACACTTGATGACGATGATTCTGACGAAACCTGCGACGATAACGAAAACGAGGCAGTATCAACTCATAAGGAGGCTCCTGTTTTCGAACAGATAGGCAATGTCCGCCGAATCTCTGTCCGTCCTGTGAACGAGGACTCAGAAGATTCTGATGCAATGGTATGTCTGCATGGACATGATGAAATATCCTGCACGATATGCACTCGACCCACCGGCAGGTGTGGCAGAGAATTTAAAAAGAAACAAGACGATGCCAAGAGAAATCGAAAAAGGAAGAAAGGTGGATTTAAGAAAATGTTGAAGAGAATTACGTTTGGTTGAAGAATTTGATTTGATTTTAATTTACTTACGGTAAGTTATCAAATATTCTTCTTTGTGCAAACATTGGCACATAAATGTAATATTCAATTATGAATTTTTCTTGAATAGTCTCACAATAAAGAGCGTACCTAACGATACCACAGGGAGCATGGAAATTGATAGCAATCACGTGGCAATTTACATTAAGCATAAGTAAATTGCGAATATAGCGGATGAACCAAAAAACTTGTGCCCTGTTTGAGTGGCTTCTGCGGAGCAGCCTAAAATCCAATTTTTCTGTTTTTAAGATTCTTGAGAGACAAGAGACTTCAAATTAAACGTTGACACCGAGTTTGAGTAAATCTGATCTCTTGTTGCTTATTTATGGAGGAAGAAAGCCAAAATTATTGGCTGCCTCAAAACCAGATGATTCGTTATTCTCCATTGCATTAAAATCAACGAAATTGATTGGAAAAACATACCTAGCACTGCTTTCTGATGTTCATAAGTGAGACAGATGGTCATACATTGAATTTTGTGACAACCAAGAAAATTGCACATATCAAAGGTTGCTAGGACTGGTAATTTGCAACACAAGTGTTGCAGGCCATGGCATGCGTCCATCAGATGTTTTTGCTTCTCAAAAGTGATGAAGTCGTTTTAAACTAACAATATTGCGTTCAGCAGGCTGCTTGGTCAATATTCTAGAGTTACATGGTCACTAATTACTCCTAAATGCGTTTTCTGGCATAACTGTAAAGTTTGAGTTCATTTAATGTTATGATTCAAGCTATAAGGTTAAGTGCGGAGATAAAATCCTCTGGTTTTGAAGCAACGAGTGATTGTGACTTTCTTTCTCAATAAATCAGCAACCACTCCTCAGATTTACTTCAACTCGGTGCCAAACTCTAAGTTGAAATCTCTTCTATTCACAAATCTGAAAAACAGGAAAGTTAGATTGATGGTTCCTCCACAGTAACCATTCAAACGGCGCACATGTTTTTGGGACACCCTGTATATATATAAAGTAATTCATTGAAGATGGAGATTATCTGTAAATCTAAATACGGCAGTCGACAAGAAGCAAAGATAAATTCACCAGATGCTTGGTGCCCTTTCAATTCCTGTCAAAATAAACAAATTCCGGAAGATGAGGAAGATGTTATGTTGGACAGTGAGATTTCCTAGTATTTTTGCAGGAGTAATCTTGCAGAATTTCTGGCACCCTCTCGTAAAGAAGAAGCAATGTAATTATTTGGACAATCTATGAACTGGTAGCAAAGACAGGTACACGGTCTGCATTTAGCTCTGATCTGCATCCTTTTCTCACAATTTGAGACATGATATTGAAGATTGGACGATATTCTAAGTTTTTGGAGCGCCTGTATTAGTTTATGCAATCCGTCACATCCACAACACTAATGTAAGGCAACACTAATGTCTGAGATTTGCGATAACGCAAAATTCCTTTGAAAAACACTTCTATTGCTGTTATTCGCGGGCATTTGCAGGTGACATCTAATTTGAGGCAAATCATAATTTATTTTCTTTTTCTTTCCTATAGGCGCCGGGCCAAGGTCTGAGATGGATCAGAATTTAACCATGGGTGTTAGGCCCCCTATGTTTTGATTCAATATCTATTTACCTTGCTTTAATTTCTTATTTCTTCTTTGTTTCGCTTCAACTCATGTCTTCAATTGAACGATGGCCGACCACTTCTTCCTGTTTGGATTTGGTCATTCAAATTAAACCCCCTTGTATCCCTGTGTTTTGGTGCACCAGCGCAGAAGAAAGGATTTAAACAGCAAACCACATAAACAAAAGTTGTCTTGTGCAGTTTAATCCTTTTCTTCTGCGAAGGCGCACTAAAACATAGGAATACAAGAGGGCTAGATTCGAATAGCTAAATCCAAAGAAGAAAAAGTAGTTGGGCTTCATTCAATCGAAAATGCGAGTTGAGGCGAGACAAAGAAGATTACAAAAATCAAGACAAGGTAAGTAAATATCAAATCACAACACGGGTGTCCTAAAGTCTGGTTTGAAAAGAAAGAAGGCACTGACACTATAAGGAGGATTTCAAATTTATAAAAGAAGTTGTTAGTGCTCCACCTTGGCCCTGCATGAACCTACATGAACCTACATGAACCTTGGCCCTACATAAAAGAAGTGGTCGGCCATCGTCAAAATATACGAAACACAATTCTAACATCGTGTTTCGTATATTTTGATAAATTTCTGATAAATAAATTGATTATTTGTATGTTAATGAAGTCAAAAAGGAGTATTCGCTGCCATGATAATTTACTTCCAAAAATGGTTTAACGTCACAAAAGCATAGAGGTACCAAAAACTTTCTTGCCCAGTTGTGTCACAATGGACATCAGTCGTCTTGCATCTCAGAAGCTGGAATCTTGAGTGACTTAACTTTTAGTAAGACCTCAAGATGAAGCTTCTTGATGAAACAAGTCGACCTGGTGTCCTTTCCTTCCAACAAGAAAAGATGAAACCTTCCTTGATTTTTTACTTGCAGTTGAAGTCATACNACTTCCAAAAATGGTTTAACGTCACAAAAGCATAGAGGTACCAAAAACTTTCTTGCCCAGTTGTGTCACAATGGACATCAGTCGTCTTGCATCTCAGAAGCTGGAATCTTGAGTGACTTAACTTTTAGTAAGACCTCAAGATGAAGCTTCTTGATGAAACAAGTCGACCTGGTGTCCTTTCCTTCCAACAAGAAAAGATGAAACCTTCCTTGATTTTTTACTTGCAGTTGAAGTCATACTTCCAGTAGTTCCTCTCGTGCTTGAATCGTGAATGTCTGTTGCAGTTGGTTAAATCTCAAGATCAAGTATGGTGATGAGGCTGCATGGATGACTATCCTTCTCTTTTTGAAGAGGAAATGAGATGCTGGTTGTGTCTCTATCCCTTCAAAGAAGAGAGTGTCACATGCTCCTTACGCTCGTGCTTGAATCTTGAATGTTTGCTGCAGCTGGTTCAGTCTCAAGATCAAGCATGATGATGAGGTTGCGTGGATGACTATCCTTCTCTTTTTGAAGGAGACATGAGATGATGCTTGTGCCTCTGTCCCTTTTAAGGGAAGAATGTCTCATGCACCGGACGCTCATGCTGGAATCTTGATGGACTTTACCAGCTGCATAGATCAAGCACGATGATGAAACTATTAGAATGTATGACTTCTTCTTGCTCGTAGGAAGCGGGATGCTTGTATTAGCTTCAAGTCAATATTGAAAGCATGTAATACGTAGGCTTAATACTGGAATCTCAAGTGGCTCAGGTTGGTACTGAGGCCTGGAGATGAAGTGTCACTATACAGAGTGCCACAAAAGATGGCGCTCTGTTTGTGTGGCTACTGTGGAGGAGGAGATGTAGCATTAATTGTCTCAGTTTTTACTCAGCTGCACAGGTCAGGCTTCAACTTACAGTTTGATGCTTTGTCTGAATCAATCGGACAAGTGGCTGGTGATTTAAGGCAGAGGAAAGGCAAAATAAATGGTTGCCTAAAAAATAGCACTTCTCTTTTTCTACAACACTGTCAAAATTAATGAATTTTCCAGAGAAAGGGGTCTAGCTGTGTATTCATATTTTGTCTGCATTTTGCAAGCGTCAGTAATGTTGTTTATCTATAAGAAAACACTGTCAACCCTTTTGCAAATGTAGAGAAATACTGAATACAGCGCTGGAGAGACCATTCTTTCACACGTTACTTGATTTTGACATTGTTGGAGAACAACAGAAGTGCTGTTTGAGAAGCAACTGCATATTATACCTTTCCTCTGTCATAAACCTGCAGCCACTGGTCAGATAGACTCAAACAAGGTCTCAAACTCTAAATTGAAGCCTGACAAATGTAACTGTGTAAAAAACTGAGACAATTAGAGCAACAGCTCTTCCGCAGCAGCAACACAAACGGGGCATAATTCGTTAGGACACCTTGTACAGTTGCATGCTTCTATTGACTTGAAATGAACACAAGCAAGCAAGAATGTTTCCTTTGATTTTCGTGAACAAAAGGCCTTATTAGATATGACATTAACAGCGCAAGAGCAATACTTCTTTTTGGCTTCTTTGCTAAGTATAACGATGCTGTATCGGGTAAATAAATAAAAACTATTCCTGTTTGAAACGTCATGGCTCTCTGGATATCACAACGGTGATATTGCCAAATACATAATATAATAGTAGACATGCTCAAATCTACGTGAAAATTTACCTGACTGAAATGGGCCACTCCGTTATGAAATTACGAGGGAATTTCTGGAAAGAGGCCCTACAAGAAACCTTTAAAACGTGCATGAAGTCGCGAACAAATTGTCTGCTTTACAACAATGGCTTTTGCATCCTTGCTTGCGTGTTATCTCTTTGGGAGTAGGAGAGTATCATCACTGGGAGCATAAAAGTATTATGCCGGGCGATTTAATCCTCTCAAGACGATACAACGTGCAAAAGAGTGTATCATTCATGACGATCCAGCGTGCAAAAGAGTGTATGAATCATTGCCATAAGGCCCGTGAAAGCCAAACATGTTAGGAAATATGGGAAAATTTGGTCGCGATTTTGGGCACGTTTTGAAGGTATCTTGCAGGGCCCCTCTCCATAAATTCCCTCGTAATCTCTTAACAGAGTGGCCCATTTCAGTCAGGTCAATTTTAAATTAGATTTGAACATGTTTACTATCAAATTCTATGTTTGCCAATATCATCGTCTTGATATCCAGAGAGCAATGGCCTTTCAAACGGGGATTGCTTTTATTGACTCAACCAGCAGAATGTTGAAAATAGTAATACTATATTACTATGTTCAATATTCTGCTGGGTGATTTATACTAATATTGTATATTTTCAATTGAATAAATTATAAACAAATGACATGGCATTGTACATTAGCAAATTATCCACTTTTTAATAAAGAAAAATTATGTGGGTATATGGTTTTAGATCTTTGTGTACTTCCTCACCGAAAGAAAGATAATTCAAGCGATTAACTTCACATAAAGTGCAAAGATGGGAACACACAGAAAATCGAAAGCCAATCCAACAAGAAAATTTGGTCACGACTTTAGGCCTGTTTTGA
Organism: Aurelia aurita complex sp. Pacific; assembly: GCA_004194395.1. Classification (NCBI taxonomy): domain Eukaryota; kingdom Metazoa; phylum Cnidaria; class Scyphozoa; order Semaeostomeae; family Ulmaridae; genus Aurelia; species Aurelia aurita complex sp. Pacific. Next base: position 130,118 of record REGL01000262.1, read on the forward strand.
TGGTTTCTTGAAGGAGTTTTCTTAAGAAGATCCCTCACAGTTTCAGAACAGAGTAGCGGATTTCAGAACAGAGTGGACATGTGCAAATATATTCTAAAATTTATCTGACTGAATTTCAGTCAGGTAAAATTTAAAATATGTTTAAACAGGTCCACCATTGTATGATATACCAAGGGTGTTAGGACACGGATGTTTTGATTACGTATTTATTTACCTTCTTTTGATCCTTGTCTTGTTTTCTGTCTTGTTTTCTTCTCTGTTTCCTCTTCAACTGATGCGTGCAGCTGCACATGTGTTTAGGCCCAAACGCCTCGTGATATTTGAATATATCTTCCTTGTATTCCTGTGTCTGAAAGCGCCTTTGCAGAAGAAAGGTTTCAAATATATGCGAAGTCACACTGAGACACAAAAATACAAGGGAGATATATTCAAATAACTCGAGGCGTCTGGGCCTAAACCCAAGTTTAGCTGCAGACATCAGTTGAAGACGAAACAGAGAAGCAAACAAGACAAGAAACCAAGACAACGGTCAAAATAAGGTAAATAAATATGTAATGAAAACGTCCGTGTCCTAACACCCTTGAAAAAATTTGCTAGTAATATTGCATTGATATTCAGGAAGCAGTGACCTTTGAAACGGGCATGGTCTTTTTTTAATCACTCGGAAATTATATACTAGCAGCAATAAGTAATTTGGCCTTATTGAATCAGTGATGTGGACCTGCAACTTGTCGTGGAAATGGACAATTTTCTGCAGAAAACGTGCTTTTCCTTCCTGCAACAATGCCATTTTCATTTACTAGCATACATTTCTCCAATTGGGAAACTGGAATACGGTAACCGAATACCTCTGAATAAGTTTCTCATACACGGGGGGCGACTTATTCATCCTCCTCCGAAGAGGATAGAACGTGTAAAAGCGTGTTTAAGGTTACGGTAAACGTTTGTAACACGAGATTTGGTTTTCTCTCCCTAAAAGCCAAACTATTAACGGCAAACTTTGTGTGAAAAATTGTAGTTTCTTTCTTTTAATCAAGATTTCTCCCTTTTAAACATTTCTGTTACTTCCAAAGACGGTATCTCAGCGTATTTCTCAAAAGTTGGGCTGTTGAGATTCCAGGAAATCCGAAAATCGACATTTTTGGCCTACAAACGTTTAGAAATGTTAGGGAGATATTCTTTGGCAATTTTAAGACGTTTATGAAGGTTTTTCGAAGCGACTTGTGAAATCTCAATGGAGTCGCCGATTTCAGCCAATGAAATTTATAAGAATAATTGAACACGCCTGCCATTGAATCAGACACTTCACAATATCCTTGCCTTGATATTTAGGGAGCCGTGTCCCTTGAAACGACATGCGCTTTTTCTGAATTACCCGGTATCATAACCAAAAACAAACACACAAATGGTCATACCTGTCCTGTTTGAATCTTCCATTGGGTTGTCAGTAGCCTCTTCGTAAGGAACAGTTGCCATATCCATAATACCATAAGCTTGTGTTGCGCAATCCTCATCTTCTGAGTGTCCTGTTGGGTCATCTTCCAAGCCATATGCTTGTGTTTCACACTCGTCAACTGCTGAAACAAAAACCATGAAAATCGATAACTAAGGTGAACCCTGTCCCATGCAAAAGAACCATTAAATAAACAGCGAAAATCACAGCAATCGCACAAACATCAGATAATGCTTTGGAGATTAGGGACACCCTGCAGCCGTAGTGGTTTAAATCGGTGGCATTTTTCCCCATGAATGAGCAATTTTACGAATTTTTCAAACTTAGAATCCTTCAAAACAGCCATCTACTTTGAAAATCATCAAAACATTACTAAAAAAAATACTTTAATCTTTTAGCTCTTAAAAAAACAAGCCTTACAATTATTGTGCAACTATTTTCGCTGCAATAATTTTTCAAACAAGAAACATCATTTAGAGTCACGCGGTATAAGGACCTGTTCATATGGAGGCGAGCCAGCAGCATAGGTTCCAAATCTTTAAAAAGGCTGGTGTAAAATTGAGTGACCTATTTCTTTGAACTGAATGACTTCAAAGAAACTTTAGCTATTTCTCTATAATTCTACCGTTAGACTTTTCTGAAATCTTTTAATATTTTCAGGATTAGAGTGTTTTTTTTCTTTTTCAAGAATTCAAGAAAAATTTTCAAAAAAACTTAAAACCATCGAAATTTCTAAACTGTTTGATGCAACATGAAATAATTTCGAAGGGAACTATACTTTATGGATGCCTACAATATGGCATCAAGCAAACGTCTGTCACTCATCTGGTTTATGATTTAGAAATTTCATGACGCCACATCCTAAAATGAGCTGGAATGTAAAATACGCTGTAATATTCAAAATATCTAAAGTTTCTTTCAAGCCAATTAGAAGAAATAGGTCATTGAATTTTACACCCATCTTTTTACGCCGAGTTAAAGATTTGGAACCTATGCTCGAGCAAGCCCGCTTAGCGGGCTGAAGGTTTTTGCCGAGATCTCACCTTATCCCTGTTTCCCATTCAAAGTTTGTTGTTTGTTTATATGAGCAGGCGGGCTGGCCTGGTAGGCGAGATCTCACTCAAGTACTCGCAGGATCAAAATTTTACCATATGAACACTCCAGCCCGCCTGCCGAGACGAATGTGTGGGCATGCAAACAATCCCACAACGATGTCACGTGACCAATGCCAGCCCAGTAGGAGGGATGGATTTTGCCTTATGAACAGAATACGAAATCAGCTCACTTAGCGGGCCAGCCCAGTAGGCGGGCTGGCTCACCTCCATATGAACAGGTCCTAAGAATCACTTTGAAGGAACCTGATGACTGGCTATTAAACTATAGGCGGGCCAGCTTTTTAACTCTTTGAATCACCAGTAGAAACAAAATCCTCACATACCTGTTTCATGTATTTCTGCACCCCCTTGTTTTGCTGGACTTTCTGTCCTCAACTCATAGGAGAGTGTTGCTTGATCTTGAACGCCATATGCCTGAGTTGCGCAATCATCAATGGCTAGAAAAAAGGATTCGTGTAACAAGGGCAGATTTTGTAATACAATAGCAACAGTAGCGTTTGGTTCACACCTCAATTCAAAGCGATTAGCAACTGCAGACATAGGAAATTCTCTAAACCAGTAATTCAAAACAAACAAGGTCGCAAAAGTTGCCCCGAAACTAGTAGTGCAAACTCTCGCATTGTGCAAGCAAAAGGTGATTTTTAAGAGAAGTTATATGTTTATAACGAAAGAAGAAGGTTCAATCTAAAATTCTGTCTGGCGGATTTCGTTTATTTGATTCAGAAGCTGTTCTGAAATCGTTTCATTTAAGTCCTAAATACACGAGAATTACCATGCCTTCTGCTTGGCTTCTGAAAAGCAACAAAGCTTTTCAAGCACATTCACAACCGATGAAAAAGTGGAAGTGTAAAAGCGTCAGAGAATTATCTTTTGTATGCGAGTGCGTTTCCCAAGTAAAATAACCTTTTACCAACGTATACGTGGAACAGCTAACTCACATGAAAAACACGTACAGTATAGTTGATGCCTTAGTGTTAAAAGTTGGTGGATATGCAAACAATGCTCGTATACTGCATTGTGGTCTTGGCATCGATGTAACTTTTAGCTACAGTGAAAACCCGCACATAAGAACCTTCATCTATTAAGAACCTACAGCCTGAAATAATATATTTTGTACCCAATAAATAAGAACCATTTCAGGCTGATGTCTTAACTAGGTTCTTAATAAAGGGTTTCATTTATTCATTGGGAAATAAAATGCAACTTTTTCAACTTTTTGCCCATCAAGCTCCTTCATGGACTCCAAAACATTACTTACAGAACTGTGATAGGCAGGGCCTGCAAGCAAACTGGGTAAGCTTGGGTCGAAGTGGATAGGGCCAAGAATGTAAATAGATTTGGTTAAGATTTAGATTCACACTTTTCCCTGTGTTAAGAACCTACACCCTGATTACTGGATGTACCTCATTGCATAAGAACCTAAACAGGCTGAGTTCAAAATCTTAGGTTCTTATGTGCGGGTTTTTACTGTAT
>REGL01000262.1:142227-154656 GCA_004194395.1 Aurelia aurita complex sp. Pacific
TTAATAGAGAGGGAGGCTTAATAGAGCTTTTACGGCAACTTTGTTATTCTGTTTGCCATGACACGGGTAACACCAGGGTAAGAATCAGTCCGATTAGTATAGCAGCAAATTAATATCTGTATGACACGCAAGTAAATTATCTGTGAAGGCATACTTCTCAATCTAATACATTCGCCGTTACTAAACAGTTTACCTGTCTCTTGTGCATGTCCAGTTCTGGATTCAGCTGGGCTAGCAACTGGGCTTTCATAAAGAAGGGTTGGTTGGTCTATATAGCCATATGCTTGGGTTGCAGTGTTGGCATCATCTTCCTGTGTCTCTTCGACGACTACGAAAAGTAAATTCAAAAATCAGTCTTTTATCCTTTTAAATAGCTGAAAGATGGCTCCTAAAGACGACTCAAATGAGTGTGGTAGATGTCAGTGAGAATGTGGTTTTTTGTTTCTTGTAGTTTTTTTCCACAACTTATTGTTTTTCCTTTGAGTGTTCATATTTATGTCGTCTTAGTTTTTTGTGATGCCATGGAATACTCATAGTATTTTGCACTCAGTTGCATCATCCTTGTAGTGTGGTTAAGTATGTCATAAGTAGCATAGCTGGTAAATTTTTATTGTAAATTTTCATTGGAATGTAAAAAAATCGGTCACATTCAGAAGTGCAATTGATTAACGTTTTATCTGTCCGAGTTGACAGGCTGTCCTCTCAGATGACCAAACATTTTCCTTGAGTTTCAATTTGTCCTGTATGGTGATGTAGGCATTAAGATTTGGATGCTTCTTTTTGCATCCCTACCACTAAAATGTGGTTGTAAACATATCAATTTTCACGAAGATAACAGTGGCTAGAAACATCAAGATAAGTACATCTGAAATATTCATTGAACTTCCTCATCAGAAGCAACACTTTGCTCTAAATCCTAGAAGGAGTGCTCCCGCTCCAAGTATTCTCTCCTTGGAGGGCAAGAACGATAAGGAAAAAGATCATGTTCATGACAAATGATATTTCGATTCAGTAACAAATCCATTTGACAATAATAAAGACAGTCCAATTCGACAATCCATGCGTGAAAGTAAATATTATACACTCATTTTCATTTTTATAAGAAACCGCTTATAAGAAAAGGTAGGCCCAATTTTTAAAAGTTAAGAAACAACCCTACCTGAATTGTAAAAGCTAAGAAACTTTTATAATTTACAATTTTAATTTTCCTATCGCAATCAAAATTGTTTTGACAGTGTACAGTTATAGCAACTGTTTGGACATTATTTTGAGTGTGAATTATGTTATTTACTTGTTTTGAGATCTTACTAAGTAATTTGGGAGCCCTTTAGACAAAATAAAATGAACTCTACACTTCTGGAATAAAAATATAACAAACACATAAGAAACTTTAGCTAGCGAAATGGCCCAAAAATTTAAGAAACTGCCTACCATCACCGGACCTTAGTTTCTTATAAAAAAAATGAGTGTATCTAAATCATTATTAAATGTTTGAATAGAACGAACGTTTTAGATCTATTCCGAGATCCATCATCAGCATTGAGAAGTGGGCCTGAATCGCCACAAATAAGGACAGTAACAAAGGATACAAAAAAGGGTATCAACGTGAAAAGAGAAGGGATAGTTACACGAGGGAGTAAAAGAAAGTAAATTCTTCCCATCCCAGAATTAAGGGATGCATTGTAACGACGAATAAATTTTACACTTCAGTGTTTAAATCTAAGTCCTTGAAATTCCGAATGCAAAACCTCCCATTCGATTACTGTCAACGCTGCACTGTTACACAATATCAAGAATATGCCAAATCTTTAATCAGAGCACCCCTTACAACTAGGATAATCTTTTTAGTGCCCTGGGCCGGGTTGCTCAAACCACGATTAGCGCTAATCTTGGATTTAAAGCATAACTCTGTAGTCATTTGCATAGTCCTACTCCAGTATTGGCCTAATACCAGTATTGAACAACCGGGCCCTGGTGCTCATGATTGGATCAATGGCAGTTAAGTCATTGAACAAACCTTCTTGTTCACCTCTATCATATGGTACGGTTGCTGCTTCGACCCCATAAGCCTGCGTTGCACAATCGTCATCCCCGTCATAAGCTTGTGTTTCTTCGATACCTTAGAAAAATTGATGTTTTCAATCGATAAAAAAATGACATAACAAGACATCAATGTTTCTTGATGTCTTCGTTACCTGATTCTAGAAGGGAACCTAACATTATGCTTACAGCATTTATGGTGTCTTTATTGTCTTTCAAAGCCAAAGATTGTCCCTTTTATATGTCCTTGAATAAAACATGAAAAAAGCCGTCATGCATTTTTGACCGTGAAAAATGACTCGGGGTGTAAAATTTCACCCCAAACGATTTTCACGGTCAAATCATTGATAAATCTTTAAACTTTACATTGTCATAAAATCAACATCACAGTCGCCAGAAGTGTAAAATCTTGCAAATAGACTAAAGTTTGGGTGGCAAATCTGAATCTGGGATCGAAATTTTTATATGAATAATGGAAAAAAATTTGGACAAATTTCCAAAACGATGCCGCTTTATTGAAGTGGTGTATTCTTTGAGAGAAAACCACGATGACATATTAGCCAACTGGTTTTGAACTTTTGCAAATATACCTTGATGCCAAAATGCCCATGCTAACTGAAAGGCGCAAAAAGATACTACTGGCTAACCTGATGATTCGGTATTGGTACGTTGTCTTTGTTTGGAACTTGTATTAACTTGAGCTGCTCCAGCTCCCCATGTAACATGCTTTAGCGTAGAACCTCCAGGTAACGTAAATGTACTCATTGGTTCAGGAGATGCTTTATCTTTTCGTTTTTCAACTGGCTTTCTGGGTGGCAGAATGTCATATCCTTGTGTTGCTTCTTCGTCGCAACTGTAACTTGGGGCCTACGAAAGAGCAAAAGAAGTTTAATCAGCAGTGTCTCATAAAGGCTATGCTGTCTCCTCGCTTAGAAATCAAATTTGGTTTCTTTATCGATGGAATAGACGAAGGAAATTGATTTGACATATTACAGCAATTTGATATAATACTTGACTTCCTTAATAACAGCCAATCGTAACTAAAACTTGCAGTTCTCCAGTTTATACTGTTTTTGCAGTAGTAATTTCTGTCCATCGCATCCTGCCGAAACAATAAGCAGAGCTCATATCATTGCTGCACGGGCACAAAGCTGAACAATATATCGAGGCTCTCAGCCACGTTTGCAAGGTTCTAGAAGAGAGCTGATAATGTTGAAACAATGGCCCCATTTAGAGGGCATATTCTAACATCTAAAGCATAATTTTGTTATACAACAAAGCATTTACTAAGATAAATGGATTATTTCCAACGATGTAGCCGTTAAGAAAAAACTAACTAACTTGATATCCAAAGTCCAATTTACCTCATCTTGAACTGGAACGGTATCAGCAATCTGCAACGTTGGGGCATTATCAAAAATATCGCCAGTCTCTGTTAATGGCACAGTCTCTTCTAATGACGATGTATCTTGAAGCTGAACAGTAAATGCTTCTTGGTCACTATCATGTACTTGAACAGTTGCAGCCTCTTGGTCACTGTTCTGCAGAGGAACGGTGGCCGTTTCTGGGTCGCTATCATGTACTTGAACAGTTGCAGCCTCTTGGTCACTGTTCTGCAGAGGAACGGTGGCCGTTTCTGGGTCGCTATCATGTACTTGAACAGTTGCAGCCTCTTGAACACTACTCTGCAGTGGAACAGTCGTTGTCTCATGGTCGCTATCATGTGCTGGAACAGTTGCTCCAATATCCTGTAGCGGCACAGTAGCTGCATCTTGTTCAATGTCTCGCTGTGGGTCTGTTGTTGCATCCTCAAAAGCGTCTTGCAGAAGTACTGCGCCAGCCTCTTGGTCACTGTCGGGAAGCAGGACAGTCGAAGATTCTTGTTCACCACAGCTTGTCGCCGTAGCTTCTGAATGCGACTGAGAGGCGTTCTTATCCATCATTTTATCGAAAGCTTCAGACTCATGCATTGAAATAGTATCAGCTTCTTGCATCGAGTCACACAAGGCCCTTGCTGTTATGGAATCATTCATGAATACCTCGGTAGTCCCTGAGTCCTGCAGAGGGATAGTTTCAGCAGTCTGTGCAAAATTATCGATAGGAGCGATCCTATATTTTGCTGTGGAAAGGTCCTTTGATGGTGATAGTTTATTAGATACAGCAGTCTCATTCAGTACAGTTGCCTCCATTGGTGGAGATGCCTCTAATGGCATTGTTGGTTCCATAGCTGGTACCGTAGGCCCTGTTTGTTCTTTATCTACAGCTCGCAGCCCTCCAAATGGCACGCTATCAGCTTCTAAAGGTACTGTATCTTGCATCTGCATATTCAAAGACCTTTGATCAATTTTTGACTTAGACTTCTGCGAGCTATTTTCTTTCATCTGTTTACTTTCCGTATTTGCATGCAACTTCTCGTTCCTATTATTAGCCACATTTTCATCATTATCCTCGACATCCGTGCTATCTTTATCACTATCCATAACTCCGTATGCCTGCGTAGGCATCAGCATGTACTCCTGCGATGTATTGTCCTCATTTCTGCTATTCTCTTCATTTTCTCCACCTCCTTCAGTATCATCTTTCACGACTTTTTTACTTCTCACAACATCGCAAGAACTACGAACGACACCTGGCGAAAACAGCACTTCAGCATCAGATCTGTCTGTTTCGCTTGAGCCATCAAGCTTTTTAATGCCGTACTTTTGAAGCAGGAGATCGGGGGAAAAGAATCCACTGCCAGCAATTTCTGATTTCATTGCTTCATTGTCCGACATGTCCGTTGATTCTTCATCCGATTCTTGAATCAATAATCCTCCAGTGTCTTTGGTTATAGCACCCGGCTCTGCACTTAAACGAACAGTTTCCTTAGGCCATGCACTCGGCTCTTCACTTAGGCTAACCGTTTCTTTCAATCTTACATTCCGTTCTTCAGTTAGGCCCAAATTACTGGAATGCAACAAAGCAGTCTTTGCTGTTTCTGTGTCATCGGCCTCGTCGTTTGGTTCTTGCAGTACCAAAGTAGCAATCTCATTAGACTGTGATTGTTTATTTTTACTTTGATTGGTTTGTGGGGTTAATGTAGTCTCTGAGCCTTGCGTAATATCAAGTTTTAGACTTAGGTTCGAAGCTTCGAAGCTTTGCATGCTGTCGTTTATCAACTTTGTGCTGTCTGCTGTGTCGTTTATTGAGCCACGATGAATCTGGTGCAACGGCATTCCTAAAGTAGAAGGAAACGAACGATTCTTAGACTGCGTTCACACAATGCCGGCATATTTTGAAAACGGTGAAAAATGTGACGGTTGCAGAATTTGAGCTAGCGTTTACACGATACCGGCAAACTTTGGAAAACACCAGAAACTGTGACGGCAATAAACTATTTGCAAGCTCCACGAGAACGAGGCTGGATTTTCACGCCAAAGCCAATCAGCCTCGTTTCGAATTTTCCTTTTTCATCACTTTTGAGTGCTCACACGATGCCGTTTTGAAACTGTGCCGGTTAGAGCTCCATTTTCAACATCTACCGTTTTCAAAATCTGCCGGCAAAAATGTGCCGTTTTCGTGTGAACGGGAGGCCTATCCGTCACGATTTTCACCGTTTTCAAAATGTGCCGTGTGAACGCAGTCATCATGCAAGATTCCGTTGCTTAGAATTAACTCAAGGTCTTATGGACAAGGTAATCTTATCGCGGAACTCGCTTGCTACGTTCTTATCTTTCTCTCTTTGATCAAACGTTGACAAATTTTTTGGAAGCTTTTTATCTGCAAAACGATCATAGCGCCACAAGAAGGGGGAGCAGGCTACAGACTTGCAACTGATTGAATTTGCTGTACTTACTGGAAGAAGGAAGCAGGGTGTTAGTTTCCTATGCAGCTGTTTCTTAATATGCATGCATCTTTAAATATGAGTATTAAAACTTGATCTCTAACGTAACAAAACTGCGGTAAATCGATTTTTGAACGACATCCTACACGTCAAATGACATTTTATAACATTTTGAGACACCGTTTTCGAGCGAAAAGCATAAGTCATTTCCTTAGCATGAAAATAACTAAGTTTAGAAGCAGAGGAATACACTTTTAACAGACGGTTAAATCTTTGTGAGGATTTTGCCGCAAATTTGATAAACAATTCCTAAGACGTCATAATTTAGTCAAATAAAGCAAATTTCTAATAAGACAGAAACTGTGTTAAAAATTTAACAACTAGAGTATTAGATTTAAAGCCAAAACGATGCTTTTTAAACGCTACTTTCATAGTAAATTCATCTCTGTGAGAATGATCTCGCAAATTCCATAAACAATTCCCAAAGCGTCATAACTCAAGCCAATCAAAAATTTGCAATAAGGCCCTAATTTTTTTAATCTTGCATTCAGCTTAATCAAGTCTAAGAGCCGATCAAATTTTAGCGCTACTTTCACAGGAAATTAATCTTTGTCATACCGATCATGCAAATTTGATAAACAATTTCTGACGAAACGTCATAATTCAGTCAAATTAAAACATGCCCTTTCCTAAGAGGGGCAAGGGGGGCAAAGGTGCCCTTTCAATGAAAAACCATAATTTACTTTAATACGATAATTTAAATTAAAACTTGATAGAAAAGCCACCATAACTTCATTCCCTTATCAGAAACACACCAGTAACGAAAAATGACTGCAATTGCAATTTCAAAATAAACAAAATGCAATCTCATGTGATTCGGAATGAGGACATGTGGAGAAATAGCCGAAAAAATTCGTGAAAGAACATGATTGATGCTCGTTGAAACATCTTTGATAGCATTTTAAGCCAATCTAAAGGGCGTGGTCACAAAAATTTCCCAGGGGAGTACCCCCGGACCCCCCAATTTTCGGCTCGCTTCGCTCGCCTTCGGTCTCGATTGCACTTACGTTCCTAGTTGCCCCCCTTGCCCTACCATCGCTCCGGCGTCCCTGATCAAATTAAAAGCTGAAAGAAAGCATTTTAAGTACTACTTTCACAGGAAACAGATCTTTGTGAGGCCACGTCCACATGTATCCGGATATTTTCGAAAACGCATCTTTTTTATCCGTATAAAAAAAGATCCTCATCCACACCAGGAGCGTTATCGAAAATATCCCCGTCCACACGAAAACGCTGGGATACTGGAAATTCAATATTCGATAATGATATTCGATAACGATATTCGATATCTGAACTTCGATAAAAGAAGACAGATGAAGAGAAGGCCCTCGCATTATCCCCAAAGACCCGAGCGCATGCTCTGATGGGTGGTAAATCGACGCTTTACTTTTATTGGCTTTAAAGAGAAAAAGATTCTTGTTCAGAGCTTTGTATATTCTAATTTCAATTACTGTCCCTTGGAATGGTATTTTTCATCTTCAAACAATTCCTGAAACGGCACAATTCAGTTAAATTAAAAACATGTCCTATTTGTTGTAGTAGAAAGTTTATACTTGCGAATTTAACATTGCAAATTCAATTAACAGTTACAACGTAATATTGCAGTTAAAATTCACCAATAAGGCTAAATAATTTCTAATCCGAAACGAAACTTTTTAAAGGTTGTTGTAGCAGAAAGGTAATCTCTGTGAAATTAATGTTGCAAATTTGATTAACAGTTACAACGTACCATTGCAGGTAATTTAAATTTATCAAAAAGGTTTATTTCTTAAAAATTTGAGAATAATTAACTTTAAAAGCCGAAGCAACATTTTTGAGAATTGTTTTAGCATAACGTTAATCTTTGAGATTGATCTTGCAAATTATATAAACAGTTGCTAAAATGTAATATTACCGCCATTTAGACATTTGAAAATATGGCCTACGTTGTTGATTTAGCTTTAGAAATCGAAGCAAACTTTCTGAGCCGTACTTTATCAGGAAATCATTCTTTGTCAGAATAATCTAGCAAATTCCATAGACGCTTTTTAAAATATAACTCTACTATAACTTCGAAATTTGAAAATATGGCCTTGGTTGTTGATGACATTTAACACTTAGATAATTAACTTAAGAAACCGAAAAAAGGCTTTTGAGCGGCACTTTAGTAGCAAATTAATCTTTGTGAGACTAATCTCGTAAATTTCATAAACAGTTCATTACAAACATTACAAATATAAATGTATAATATTACCGTCAAATCGAAATTTAAAAATGTGGCCCAATTTGTTCTTCAAATTTCAACACTTATATAATTAAATTTAAAAGCCGAAGCAAAACTTTATGAGCGGTATTTCATAAGAAAATAATTACTCATGAAATTAATAATCGCAAAATTTCATAAACCACCTATAAAGGGTAACAGTGCCGTCGAGATGTAACATGAAAAAAATTAAAAAGTTGCTTCTAAAATTTACCAATTAGATAATGACCTTTAAAAGACTTATCAGTAATCAGACCCCTTGTAAGACCTATACTTGGCATTCATGACCCAACAGGTTTATCCTATCTCACTCAACTCAGGGTTGGTCACAGCAAAAAAAACTTTCACAAATTCAAGTACAGTTTTAGGGATACCATAAACCCAATGTGCCCGACAAACAGAACACTTTTTTGCTTTGCCCTTCCCTTGCAGTACCACGCAGAGATCTTCTCGCTGGAGTTTTCGCTCTACTACGACCATATGGATATACCAATCTCCAAAATAATGTTCCAGTGCAGATTTTATTGTTTGATGATAAAAATTTTCCTAACGAACTTAACAGAAACATCCGTTATAAGCAACTCAACCACAACCACCATGTTGCATGTCCAATTTCATTTTAATTCGTTTCGTTTTCCGTCTTGCTTTCGTTAAGTCGCGTATTTTAACGTCAATCTCAAATTGCATGCCACGCAACATTCGCGATAATGCCTAAACTACCCATCCAAAACACTTAATTCAATTTTATCACATATATTTTTTTTCATAACCAACTAAAAGGAGAAGAATACTCAAAAATACAACAACTGTGCCTATCATGGCGGGAATAGACATTAGGTCGTCGGAGTTCTCACCATGAAGGCATAGATCACAGATATTTCTCGTGGCAAGTTATTTGAGACACACTATAGTAGTTTTTAGCTCTATGTCTAAATTGTCCAAATGGCGGGGTAGTCACAGCCGTTGCTCCTCGGGGTATCGTTCCGGTAGTATTGTATGGTAAGTTGTAGGTATTATAAGTAAGATATATTGTACTTTTTAGTGGATATAAAAAACTTTATGGACAATATTTTAGCATATAGTTAAATGTCATAAACAGTTCCTAAAACTTAATTTTACAGTCAGCTTGAAAACTTACAACCAACGAAAAGTTTACTTCAAATACCGGGTGTCTCGAAAAGTAATCCCATTTGAAGAAGCACATTTGATCACATGGTCGATCTTCAAATTTCTCTTTTAGCAAGTAGATCAAAGACCATCATTTCTGCATGTTTAGCTAATCTTGTAATTAATTTTAAAATTAGCAAATTTAGCTCTTTTAGGGCTGCATGGCTTTGAAGCACACTGCAAAAACAACGATGATTACCAAATTGATTTGTTTTTGTATAATAAGCTCTAGTTAGACCATAAATGTCAGAAAGAAAAGCAAAATATCATTGCAGACTTGAAGGATGATGAAACATCCCTGATCTCTTTGAAACAAGACCGGTGTCTTGCCGGGATCACAGGTTACAGCTATTCCTTTAAACATAACAAATTAACAAACAAGCTAAATACAGAGTAATTGAAATGGTCGGGTGGACAGACGCAAGATCTGTCCGCATATCGTAACGGAAAACTATTGATTGGGCTTTATTGCTATCGTGACCAAAATCATACTCTCAGAGTCACCCTGATGGTGGCCCTATCGGACGACAGAATGCCTTATTAGGGCGAGCCATATGCGATTGAAGGGACTTAAGGTATGACCCAACGGGGTACCGAACTACGGGACTTTAATAACGATGGAAATCACTCGAGGGAGGGCGGGTGGGAAATAAACTTCGTTGACACGATTGGGACAAACCGAAAGAATGCAAACATGAGGAGGAATGCAGAGACTGGGACTGAGGGCTATGGGCAGGAGATTACACAAACAGGGGGTCCTATGTTGACCAAAGGGGCGGCTTTCGCGTCAACACACAATTGTAGAATGCTGCACATTGGATTGACAATCGAGTTTTGGTGATTTTTAAAGGGGACGTACTTTTTTGGGACACCTGGTATAACATTACATCAAATTTTAGAATTTAACGACAGNTTTATAAAAAAAAAGACTGATCATGCAAATTTCATAAACAATTCCTGAAACGGCATAATTCAGTTAAATTAAAAACATGTCCTACTTATTTTAGTACAAAGTTTATATTTGCGAAATTAACATTGCAAATTCAATTAACAGTTACAACGTAATATTGCAATTAAATTTCACCAATAAGGCTAAATAATTTCTTATCCGAAACGAACCTTTTTAAAGGTTGTTCTGCAGCAAGGTAATCTCTGTGAAATTAACATTGCAAATTTGATCAACAGTTACAACGAAATATTGCAGTTAAAATTCACCAATAAGGCTAAATAATTTCTAATCCGAAACGAAACTTTTTAAAGGTTGTTCTAGCAGAAAGGTATCAGAAAGGTAATCTCTGTGAAATTAATGTTGCAAATTTGATTAACAGTTACGACGTAACATATCAGGTAATCTAAATTTATCAAAAAGGTTTATATCTTAAAAATTTGAGAATAATTAACTTTAAAAGCCGAAGCAACATTTTGAGCATTGTTTTAGCATAACGTTAATCTTTGGGATTGATCTTGCAAATTATATAAACAGTTGCTAAAATGTAATATTACCGCCATTTAGACATTTGAAAATATGGCCTACGTTGCTGATTTAGCTTTAGAAATCGAAGCAAACTTTCTGAGTCGTACTTTATCAGAAAATTATTCTTTGTGAGAATAATCTAGCAAATTCCATAGACGGTTTTTAAAATATAACTCTATACCATCACTTCGAAATTTGAAAATATGGCCTTGGTTGTTGATGACATTTAACACTTAGATAATTAACTTAAGAAACCGAAAAAAGGCTTTTGAGCGGCACCTTATACAGCAACTTAATCTTTGTGAGACTAATCTTGCAAATTTGAATGCTTTTGAGCGGCACTTTAGTAGCAAATTAATCTTTGCGAGGCTAATCTCGAAAATTTCATAAACAGTTCATTACAAATATTACGAATATAAATGTATAATATTACCGTCAAATCGCTATTTGAAAATGTGGTCCAAGTTGTTCTTAAAAAACACTTAGATAATTAAATCTAAAAGCCGAAGCAAAACTTTATGAGCGGTATTTACTAAGAAATAAATATTCATGAAATAACATCGCAAAATTTTCATAAACAACTCCGAAAAGGGTTCCTTTTTATATATTATGATTATAATTCTACCTTGCATCCGAAGGTAGTTTTAGGACGCTGAGAGGCTTATCAAAGAAGCGTCCTGGTTCTTCCTCTCGATGTGACCACACCTCGGGATTTCTTTAGCCTGGAATTACAGAGAGCTGGTCACTCTACGTAGCAGGGTAACAATACTGTCTTAAAAGGTAACATTACCGTCAATTTGAAATATGAAAATAACCAAAAAGTTGCTTCTAAAATTACCAATTAGATAATGAACTTTAAAAGACTTTTTGGACAGTATTTTTGCATAAAGTTAAATGTCATAAACAGTTCCTTAAACTTAATTTTACAGTCAGCTTGAAAACTTACAACCAACGAAAAGTTTACTTCAAATACCGGGTGTCTCAAAAAGTATTCCCATTTGAAGAATCACATTTGATCACATGGCCGATCTTCAAATTTCTCTTTTAGCAAGTAGATCAAAGACCAAATCATTTCTGCATGTATAGCTAATCTTGTAATTAATTTTAAAATTAGCAAATTTAGCTCTTTTAGGGCTGCCTGGCTTTGAAGCACACTGCAAAAGCAACGATGGCTACAGCGTTTATTTGTTTTGTTTAATAAGCTCTAGTTTGACCATAAATGTCAGAAAAAAAAGCAAAATATCATTGTAGACTTGAAGGATGATGAAACATGCCCTGATCTCTTTGAAACAAGACCGGTGTCTTGCCGGGATCACAGGTTACAGCTATTCCTTTAAACATAACAGATTAACAAACAAGCTAAATACCCCGGGGGGGGGGGGTACTTAGTATATTTGTCCAACGGGGATGTGCCGTTTTTAAAGTAAATCAACGGGGTTAAAAGCAATCTGTCCCCTATTGTTCTGACCTTGGTTACAGCTTTATTTACCTTATTTACGCTGCAGCTAAATTCATGCATCACCGAGTCTCTATGACCCTGATTTCTTTGGATAAAGCGAATTAACACCAACTTCTGGAATATACAATAGAGATCTTTATCGATTTTATTTTCATTCATCGAAG
>REGL01000262.1:165251-202882 GCA_004194395.1 Aurelia aurita complex sp. Pacific
CCTGTACAAAAATACAAGGCTAAACTTGGCCTTGTACAGGCCAAGTTTTAGCCTTGTAGAGGGGATTATGACCTTGTTATGACCTTGTGCTAACCTTGGAAGAAAATTACAAGGCTATCAGTAAGATTCAAAGCTGCAACCAGTCTAACACAAGGTTTCCACAAGGCTTCTACAAGGCTAATTAGCATTTTTCAAGCCATTTACAACGTTACAGCAAGGCTATTCCAGGCTATTACAAGGTTACAAGGCCATAACTACAAGGCTTGTACATGGCTATTACATGGCCTTGTATTTTCGTACAGGAAGTCCTCTCGGAACACAAACACATGCACAAACACAGGAAGTTTACACGTCTTTCTCTGCTGTTTGGTTCAAAATTAGCTGAGGAATCTGCCTCTCTAGGCTCTAGTGTTAATGGAAAATAAGGTTGGCATTATTTTTTCATTTGAAATTGATGATAACATTGATGACATTTGGACCCAATTAGGCGGTAGGCCTAGTACTTATTATGCAAACAAAGAACATTTTTTTTGGGCCGCGATCACTGGGGGGGTAGGGGGTTTCGATGATCGCGGCCCAAGGGCCGCGATGCATGACGACAAGTAATTGTCGACGGCCCCTTGGTTGGTTTAAGTTGAGGAATACTGTCTGAAAAAAACTTCAAATATATGGGACGTCATTCGCCTCTTGGACTGCTCCCTCCTTTTCCGGTTCATGTCTTGGAAGATGTGAAAAAAGCTGAATTTGCTTTGGAGCATGAAATATGAATGAGGAGCAGAGATCAATAATTTTGCAAACAAAAATTGTCCCCATACGACTTCAAATCCATCGCTGCGTTGAGTTTTCACAAAATGTTGATTGAAAATTATGGCAACTATTTCACTCAAAATGAGGAATGCGGAATTCAAAATGTTCTTTTAATGTGGTTTTTCGGATGGTAATCATTGCTTAAAATGACCATGCAGCATCTCAAAAGAAAGCTAAGCCTTTCAACTAAACTGTGATACAAAGCATTTGTCAATAACTTTTGATTGCAGAGAGCTTGTTATGATCTACTGTAGCTTGAGAAGTTCTTTTTAATCACCCAATACATTTCTTGTTCATCTAGTAGCATCCAGTAGTAGTAAACCTTTGAAATTTGTTTTGTACTTACTTTCAAGGGAATGTAAACATCAGCTTTCTCATGTCTTCCAATAATATTTTGTCCTGTGACAAAATACATAGATTTTCACAGTCAATTTCCTTAATAAGTTTAAGAATAAGTTTCTTTACTTGGAGTACACCTCTTCTCATATCTAGCAGAGCTTCATAATGTTCTAGGATAGGCTACTGCAGCTTCTTGTTAGTAGTCTAGTAGCTTATAAAATAAATGAGTGTACCTCAGTTAACTTTGAATTTTCCAAAAGCTTAGTTTTGAAAAGAAGTTATCATGAGGCTGGAACAGATGAAAAAATTCGAACAATAGAGAGAATTTGATGAAACATACTATTACTCCCATTTTTATGAAAAAAGTGTAACCTTTGTTCATTACATATTAATTCAGTTAGGACCTCACAAGGACCTAACTTATGGCTCAATGACTTGATCAGGTTTTTCAGCCATTTTTTAGACATTTATCGAAAAAGAATAAGAATTTTCAAAATTAAAGAAATAAACACTTCCATATAAAGGTTACCAAAATTTCTAATCAAAGTTATTGTGAAATTTGAGTTTAGGTCTTTGAGCTTAGAAATTTGAGCTTAAATTAGACTTTTGCCGCAATTAATTTCTGCCCTGTGTACCAAATTAATGAAGGACAACATTCATATGATCTAATTTCTACCTTCATAAATAATGAAATTGTTGCCTTCAAATCCTTTAGTCTTTTGTACTCTCAGCTCTGCAACCTGGAATGATAAAGACAAGTTTTGAAAAAACTTTTCTGAGTTTGTTATCATATCATTTTGAATTTGTTTTTAAACAGCCATAATGGTGAATTCCCCAAGAATTTCATTGTTTGCCTATCATAAAGTGCTATTTTTATCAATAAATACCTCCAGGGGGTACTCGGTCAACAAATATATGGGGAAGTCAAGCTGGAAAATTTGAAAAGACCATGTGTCCTAGAGTCAATTTTTCAAAAACCATACCCTCTCCTTCAAACAAAACTGTGCGCAGCCTGAGAAATTCATCAGAAATCTACAAGAAAATGTTGAAATGTTGCCATCCAAACGATTTAATTCACATTTTTTTGTGAATTGCTGACAACCACGTTACAGAGTAAGTCATGAAAAGCATGGGCCCTGACAAGGAGATGGCTATAGAAAACTGATACCTCATCCTTAGGAGTAGGAATCTTAAGTCATCCACTGTCGATCTCTGCAATAGACCTTTTAGCTATTCAGGAAAGAATCAGAATCAAACAAACTTTTGCTACACTTTGTAGAATTTTCGAATGTGCACAATAGTGATAGAAGCTCTAACGCCACTCGATCGAACGTAACGTATAAAAATGTATAAAAATAACGTTTGATCCAGGCTCCTTTTAGAATAGCTAAAAGGTCTATTTGTTGCAAGCCAATGGCTGATGTCCAGGTATGAAAACATAGACAAGAATTGCCATTTTGTAATCTAAGGGGGGGGCCATGTCAGTAAGTAGGAAAGAAAGAAAGGAAGCAAGTCACGCAATTAATCAATTGTCTCTGCTAATTAGCATTGAAAAAAGAGACACTCAGAAAGTGCATGTGATACACAAGTTTCCTGTCATCCTATTATTACAAAATTTCATGTGACAGATTTAACACCATAAGATTGATAAATCGCTATGATGTTTACCCTGATATAACAACAAATTAGTCCCATAACCTACTCCCTTAAACTCGCTTAGCCCTGCCTTGGCCTCTCTATCTAAGTTTGCTTAACGCTAAGGTGAGATGATCAGGTTTTGCATTCGGCTCAGGACTCTGAACTCTCCATCTTGGTCTTGGTCATTAGCATGAATTGTTGCCAATCGCATAATTTTAGAAGCGTTGATGGCATGTTTGAAAGCAACAAAGAGATTCAGTTAGGGTGGCTCTGCTCTCTGCTCTGATGGGCATGGAAGACCGTTTCCGGGACTGACCTCTGGGGGTCGGTTTTCCGTGCTCATTGGGATGGGGGCAGTTACCTCAAATCTTTTAGTAAATTGCAGCACCCATTCTTTTCCATCTTCGTAATGAGGCGTTTATTGTGGTAACGTTTTGTTGACAAACTATACCATTCATTAATTATTGATTGTAAGTGCTATTCATAGTGAGAACTTGATGACCATGTGTCCATTTTCACTGTAAATAGCACCATGTATCTTATATTTAGTTTATCTGTTAAATGTAATTGATTTTATGGAATATATAAAAATATAATAATAATATAATAATAATATAATAATGTGTAGTGTATAATAGTAGGCTAGTAGCCTGTAACACATCTAAACACCAGACTGGAAACTTTGCTGCATGCACTAGAGAAAACTTATGCATGCGATTGGTGAAAAAACCAAAAGGATTGTAATATTTTCAGGTATGTTTTACACAAATGGCAGATTATGTGCAAAATATAAATTATTATATAAATTATTATTATATTAATTATTTAATATAAATTAGCATGAATGATCAATTTCAGATTTCAGTCTCTTTCATCTATCTAACTAATGTCAAAGATTCTTCTTGGCATGCTGTAATGTAAAATATCCACAAAATGACAATTATTTGTGGCATGTGCATGCTTTATTAATCAGCAGATTTTGTAATTCAGAGATACTTCACTTCAGGCTGGACTGCAGAGAGAGAGAGATGCTGGGCTGTATGTAATCAATCAAAAAAGAGCAATTGCAAACAAATTCTGCTAAATTACGAGATTTTCTCTTACTTCTACTTTTGGGAGCTCTGCCCATGTGCATGAATGCAATTGAATGCGGGCCTCCTAACTCTACTAAAATTTCAAATGCCTCTCCTTTCACAATAATTTACTACAGTGCAGGTAAAATTGACCATACCTGAATTTTACGATCTTCCGTTTCCTCGATCTCTTCATCTCCATAATCTGTATCCAATGCTTGTGTTGCATCTAACTCCATTCTTTATCTTTCACTGAACTCCTTGAAAGCTAGCCTTCTTGCTTATGGGCCTAAGTAAGTTTACCAAGTCGACGGAAACGGAGGAGCAAAAGGGATTTTTTTGGCGCCATTTGTAATCTCGTTCTGAAAAAAGGAATTACATGAAAAAGAGAATAAAGGATACATTGAGATAACTCACGGAACGGAAAATCACAGAATTTCTACAAACCTATATCAAATTTGTTGTAGAGCAGAGATGGCGCCAGGGAAGAATTGCTAGGGGAGCAAATACTGCCAGAGTGCCGACAGTCAGAAATTTTTCATGAATGAGTTCAATTCAAGTTCACTGAGATGACAACGCAGCAAAGAAATCGGGAGGTTTAGGTTATGAAAATGCCGACAGTACGTAGAAATTGTCGAAAATTTAAGTGCCGATGGGGGGCTGAGTGAAATTTTGGGGGGCTCCTGCCCCCTAGCACCCCCGCTGGTGCCATCCCTGTTGTAGAGGGTCTTAAATCAGCAGACCAGCACGACATACATAGGAAAATTATTAAAGCGGATTCCTTTCTCACAGGAGGATACACGTGTACTAATGCATGCAAATGTCATCGTTGTTAGGAGGGAAACCAAGGATATCCATGGTTATTGTTATCACTGTTTTGGGATTCTTGGAGGGAGCTTTCTGCAGGAGATCTCCCATAGTCATGAGCTGAAGTGACCCATTAAAGCCGAGTGAATTCATAAAAGGAAATCACATATTGGCTTTTGAACAAGAAATTTTCAATACCATTGCTTTGATATTCAGAAAGCAGTATGTTTTCAAATACTGTGCGTCTTTCAATACCCATATGGTGGCTCTTCATTAGATTTTCCAGGATAGGTACAATGGTACAAGTCTACTGATTGTTCAAACTATCCCAAATTGCTTTGAGACATCCAATAGATACTTGTGGCAAATGTTGTAGCATATCCTGTGCAGGCAACAATTACACAGCTACAAGTAATTAAATAAGTAAGTAAGTATCTATTTGCCATTGAATAAAAATAAAATTTACATAAAAGCAAGGGTGTTAGGACACGGATATTTTAATTGCGTATTTCTTTACCTTGTTTTGATCTTCGTCTTATTTTCTTGTCTTTTTTCTTCTCTGTTCTGTTTCCTCTTGCTGATGTAAATGCCTCGTGTTATTTGAATATATCTTCCTTGTATTCCTGTGTCTTAGCGCGCCTTCGTATAAGAAATGTTTGTAAACCGCAGTGCCATATTAAATACTTAATTATTTATTAAGTATTTAATATGGCACTGCGGTGTAAAAACCTTTCTTCTACGAAGGCGCGCTAAGACACAGGAATACAAGGAAGATATATTCAAATAACACGAGGCATTTACATCAGCAAGAGGAAACAGAACAGAGAAGAAAACAAGACAAGAAAACAAGACGAAGATCAAAACAAGGTAAATAAATACGTAATTAAAATATCCGTGTCCTAACACCCTTGATAAAAGTGGCTACATAATGATTTTATTAAAAATCAGTAACAACTGGTAAAAGCACCCCCTAATTGTGGCGGCAGGATGGCAGAGATATCATTAAAAGGTAAAACATGACATCATCAAACAGCTGTATGCAGAGTTTACAAATTTTCAGCAGTTTCAAACACTGTTTGGATTGAAATACTATTGGCATTATGAAAACAGAAAACTTTCAATAGACGCTATTAGAAAATTTGGTTAAAGATCAAAACAATGTGAAAGGTTTTTGTTATATTTACGTTATCATCTTAATTCGTTTTACTAAATTATTAAAATTTCCTAGATAGTTGCATGATAAATGCCCTTGCTAGATGGAAACAGTTAGATGAGATCCACAGTAATTCTAATGAACTTTTCGTCTATCAACTCACAAATATTTCTGACGATTACACGTATTTTTTATTATAAGAAACTGTCCATAAGAAACTCAACTCTCAGATATCCAAAAATTAAGAAACTCCAGTACAGGGAAAATATAAGTTAAGAAACTCTTAAGTTTCATAAAGGAAATCCCTGATATATTTTTACTTTACTTCACTTGTATCCTGTATTATATTATTCGTAAAGTACTTGAGTAAACGGTTGAGTAATGTCTCAACATTGGAACGGCTTAAAAACTTTGCTTTGAAATGTTCACAAGGGCACAGGTAGTGATCATGAAGATAGTTATGGAGCCGCTAAGAAACTCGTAAGAAACTCTGAGTACTCAAAATCGGATAACTTTAAGAAACTTTCAGTACTGTCCAAAAATCTTAGTTTCTTATAAAAAAATACGTGTATGCACGAGCACGAATGGTTCAAATGTTAATAATCTTTTTCATTCAGTCTTGGAAATCCAAAGCAAAATTCAAGTGTAATTGATGATGTAAATATTTCATCTAACCCCCATCTTCTTTGACACACCCGATGATAACAATACAACTTAATTTGCAAATTTGATATAAAATTCATGATTTAAAATTTCGATGTGTCAAATTCTGATTGAATTTGTTAGCTTTGACCTTGTTTTGAAACTACATCAACATCCATACTGCTACAAAAATAGTTACTGATCGTCTTAATTTCCCTTTAAATCCTTTAAACATTTTATCTTTTAAAACCGCAATATATTTCCTATTAATATCCAATCTCTTTAACTGCGAATGAATCACGAAAAAAGAAAAATATGTGAGATTGATCCTACATAAAAGTTATATTCAGCAAATTAATATCGTAGTGATACATGGTTAATCCTATTGTGGTGTTATAGGTAAGCAAAATCGAACATTCTCGTACTAAGAGGAATAGTTCTGAAGACAAGAGCCTTACAAAACAGCGAAATTGATTTTTTATTAATGAAGCAAGTTTTTAATTCAATTGTTTCAACTTGATTTGGTTTGTAAAAATTCGTTCGCTGTGACGAAGAATTCAACCTTAGATTTTCTAAAGTATGACCCAAAAGCCTCTCCTGAAGAAGGTCTTATGAACGTTTGGCCTGCCTATCGATCCCTCGGTGCTTCTTCGTATCTCATTCGAATGTCAACCGTTTAGGCTAAAATACAAGCTGTGACCACTATATGGTCCTTCATAAATGCACATTCAAACTTTCGTACACAAAAGACCATATAGTGCTCACTCATAGAAACGTTGTGCACTCCTGATTCAATTACGTTTCTGGTGGTTTCTGGCAGATGTTGTAGCAATATGGTCTATAGTGGAAGATTCTAGGTCCGTGCAGACTTGCTTGCCCCAAGTATATTTCGTCTTACTTTCAGACAGACTTATTAAAGACGACGAAATAGACTTAGGGCAAGTTTATGGTGCTTACACAAATTCTGCAAGGTGAGTCAAAAGATTTGATACATTTGATAGACTGTGGAATAAAAAGTATGCTGCTGATATTCACAACTGACATGTTAATTTATTAGTCAAACACTACCCTAGATGTGAAAACTTTGTTTGGTAAAATCACCCATAATTTAGGCCCATGAATTAGGAAATTCTGGTAGAGGGGTTTATAGAACAAGGACAGATTTTGTAAGACAATGGCATGAGTTGTTTTTGTTGACACCTGAATTCAAAGCGATGAGCNCTGTGACGAAGAATTCAACCTTAGATTTTGTAAAGTATGACCCAGAAGCCTCTCCTGAAGAAGATCTTATGAACGTTTGGCCTGCCTATCGATCCCTCGGTGCTTCTTCGTATCTCATTCGTATGTCAACCGTTTAGGTTAAAATACAGGTTGTGACCACTATATGGTCCTTCATAAATGCACATTCAAACTTTCGTATACAAAGGACCATTCAGTGCTCACTCATAAAAACGTTGTGCACTCCAGATTCAATGATGTTTCTGGCAGATGTTGTAGCAATATGGTCTATAGTGGAAGATTCTAGGTCCGTGCAGACTTGCTTGCCCCAAGTCTATTTCGCATTACTTTCAGACAGACTTATTAAAGACGACGAAATAGACTTAGGGCAAGTTTACTGTGCTTGCGCAAATTCTGCAAGGTGAGTCAGAAGACTTGATACATTTGATGGGCTTTGGCATAAAAAGTATGCTGCTGATATTCACAACTGACATGTTAATCTATTAGTCAAACACTACCCTAGATGTGAAAACTTTGTTTGGTAAAATCACTCATAATTTAGGCCCATGAATTAGGAAATTCTGGTAGAGGGGTTTATAGAACAAGGACAGATTTTGTAAGATAATGGCATGAGTTGTTTTTGTTGACACCTGAATTCAAAGCGATGAGCGATCGCAGACAAAGGAAATTCCCTCAACCAGTAATTCAAAACAATGAAAGCCGCAAAAGTTTCTCTGAAACCTAGGTAGCTATCACGCTCGTTGTGCATTCCAGAAATTGTTTTTAAGAGCAAACACGAGCATATGTCGAAAGAAGAAGGATATATCTACACATCTACCACGGGCATTTTATTTCCTTGTTTCAGAAGCTGAGCAATAAGTATCTTAATCACACCCAAAACTATAAGAGAATTTAGACGCCTCCCGATCGGCTTCTGAACCAAATAAATTAAATGCCCGCGGGAGATGTGTAAATATATCCTCCTTCTTTCGATCTATGATCATGTTTGCTTTTAAAAACAACTTCTGGAATGCACAACGAGCGAAGTAGCTACCTAGGTTTCAGAGAAACTTTTGCGGCTTTGCTTGTTTTGAATAACTGGTTGAGAAAATTTCCTTTGTCTGCGATCGCTAATCGCTTTGAAATGAGGTGTCAATCAAGAGCTGCTCATGCTATTGTCTATAGGGGAACGAGAATTCCACGGTCAATTCTGGTGCATGCGCTAAAGCAAGAAGGTGCCACCAAAATAAGAATGCGCAAAACATTTTCTGCATATTAAACAGACAGAAATCCATGAACACGAGCAATAAATTCAAGAAAAGATAATTTTGAGTTACTTATCGAGACTTTTTTGCATTATTTATAAACACGTGGGAGTGCATGTTATGATACACTGAAAGATCTTCAATTTGAGGTTCTAATCTCTACAGATCAACGAGATTCAACATTAAATTTCTTTTAAATTTTTACGTGCTAATCAACTTTCAACGTTACTGTCTTTCATCCAATTAGAATGAATGGATGTTTATGAACAGTTGGACAAATTAGGACTTTACATATCTATTTCGTTCTACGTTGGCAAAATATATCACAGATATTAGGAATCAATAAAGCTGCTGCGGAGGGATTGCATAAATATACCGGGTGAGCTAGAAAAAGTTATTACATTTTAGACTGCATAGTACCAAGAGTACATGTATTTTTTTAAAGATAGCTCAAGTGCTGCTATTGGTTTAATGAATTTTAGAAGCGGAAACTCCTTACTGGTTATCTCCTAGCCTGCTTGCAGACTCTACAGTCAGTCAGTGCGGAGGAGGGAAAAGGATACTTCTCCTTTTCCCTCCTCCGCACTGACTGACTGTAGAGTCTGCACGCAGGCTATTATCTCCGAGAACTGAGAAGTGAATGTGGATCTGCACTGAAGGTGGCTCACAACTGAAAATTTCAAAACAATTAAACAGCAATAAGGTGGCTTACTACCAAGTAGAAGTAAGCTAAAAGTACGCAAAAACAATTGGTTAAGGTGGTTCGTTACTGATAAAACTTTCACAGTGATACACAGTTGGTGTCCTATCGCTCATGGTTCATAGATAGGCTTTAGTCGACATGAGAAGACATGATATTTGAATTCCTTACCAAATCTTGATTAAAATTGTTTGGTCTTGAGAAAACACATATCTGATGCCGTTAATGTAAATATTTCTATATCATATGACAAGTTAAAAATTAATCATGTCAAAGCAATGGGTTTGAATAAATGTTATTGCATTGTAAGTATAACACATTTAAGATTAATCCTATGTGATCTAATTTCATGCAATTGGGTTATAATCGCATTGCCATGTACTGCCATGATGACAAACTGCAAAAGTAGGTCAAGGCCAGACTGAATACCTGAATCTCTTGTTTCCCTGTGCTCTTTGACTTGTTGATGTTGCTATGGTTACAGAGGGTTATAACTTGACTGATTACATGTAGTAGTTTCACTCCTTGCCTGAACTGCTATACTAGACTAACTACTTTAGCCCCAATTTCCACTTCGTTCATTGAATTGGCTGAAGGCACTACGCTGCAATTGGTAGTTAAAGCGTCCATCAGTCCATCAGTAGCGATAACAACGAACGTGTAATCAGTCTACTGCTATACCGCAACTGCTACTAAAGCGAGAACAACAACATCAATTCAATTCAATTCAATTCAGGAAACAAGGGACGAAAAGTCAGAAGTCTAATGTCTCACAGGCAAATGTGGTGAACAATTAATGTCCATACTTTAGGAAAATGTGATGTGGTGAATAAAAACAAAACTAATATAACCACAACAGAGGAGAATACGACCATATCGCTAGATACTGATGTAAGTCTGACTGGTAGCAGGTAGATAAATGAGTATGAATGAATGGATAGTTTATGATTGTATGAATCAATGACGTACGAAAGAGGGAAAGAAAGATGGATGAATGAATGAATGAGACAATCAATCAGTCAATCAATCGATCAATCAATCATTAAACCAATCAATTAATTGATCAATTAATTAATCACTCAAAAATTTAAGAAGCGATAGAATGAATGAATGAAGAAATGAATGAATGAAGGATTGATTGATTGACTGATTGATTAATTGACTGAGTGAATTGTATTGAGTATTGAATTGAGTGAGTGTATTGAGCTGTCAAAGCGCTTTGTCTTAAGCAGAACTGTATCTTTTGTTTTACAAAATTCACCATGCTCGAACGTCTTTGAATTGAAGCGAAGGTTTACACATTCACAAGAACACTTAAGAGCTTTCACTAACTCTTACGAATTTACGAATTCTCAAGCGAATTTTTCCGAATTCACAGGGTACCAAGTTAAGTCACGAAAGATCTGCACGGTAGACAGTTAACTGAGATAGCAATAGCAAATTGTGTAAGAAACAGTCAAGCTTCTGAAGAGACAAAGCGATTTGCCTTTCTGAATGATAGGTTTCACACCTCTGGGTGCACTCAATCAAATCAAAATAAACAGAGAAGCAAAACATTATGGTCAGCGGCGTTGAAGGTGTGAAATCTATTAGAGGCTGTAAATCACTTTGTCCTAAACAGAACTGTATCCTTTGTGTTATAAAATGCACCCTTGCTAATTAAGATGGACTGATGCAAAATTTTGTGAACGAAAGTTTGACTCCCTCAACCTAACTGAAAGTACAGTCAACAATTTGATGCATCTACCATGAAATTAGAAGGCCATCATTACTTTGCAAATTGTAACGCAATATTAATGACTTTTGAATCGATTCGATGAGAAACAAATTGGCAGAAAATGCATTTTAAAAGGCGTAAGCATTTGATAGTGAAATTTGTATTTCTATTGCAAAACTGAGTTCACAGTCAAAACAAAAAACTAATTGAAATTTTGAACAGGAAGGATGAAACAGTTGAAGTTTCATTTGCGCATGTGTGAACACCCGTCGCGCCCTCTGGATCTATTGTCTAATGTCCGGGGGCAAAGTTGTACTCATACATCGGAGGTCTATCAAATAGCTCTGTCGCAGAAATCAAGCTTTCCTTCTACTGCCTTCCGACATGGACTCAATAGATAGTCCAGTTAGCGCAACAACAACAACAATAATGACAACTACAACAACATTTTTGCCCAAACTGGGACTTATGGACTTTCACATTAAACATTATTGAGACGGAAAGGGCACAGCTTTTTCTGTTCGCTCAGAAGCGAGGCTAGGCGTAGTCATGGCAACCTTCAACAGTTGTAAATAGACCATTTTGACATTTAGAAAAGGGCCTGGGGAGAGCAACATTTTTCTGGTAAATGGCTGCCACAGGGCTTTTCACCAACGATAAATTTAACTGTGGCAGCCATTTACCAGAAAAATGTTGCTCTCCCCAGGCCCTTTTATAGATGTCAAAAGGGTCTATGACAACTTGTAGGTGCTTAAATCCACGAGGTTCTTATGCGCGGGTGTTTACTGTATGTGACTCATTGTTTGCATATTACGGTTTCAGGTTTTGCATCAGAGATAAATGTTCGTTGTTTACGGACAACGTAGTGACCCAGAAAAGCTCGATTTCGAAAGGTGTACGCGACGTTTTTGTCAGGTTTCAAACATAGGGTAAGACGGGGTAAAATTGTCTATTAGCAAGTTTTTCAAGAATATCCCAAAGATATTGTGGCTGAGGGCACACTTTTNAATATATCGATGTGATATTTGAAACATAGAAGGATTATATCCTTGTAATTCTTATTTTGAAATTTTTGCTTTGTAATGCTAATATTTTTGCTGATGTCAGCATTTATTTATTTTGTACGAAAAAAAGAGCGATTTTTGTCTAAAATTGATTATAAATTACTTTTAAAAATAGCAAAAAATGCTAAATATACATAAAAAGAACTGCTGCATCGTATAATGTCACTCATCTTTCTAAAAATGAAGCATAACATGGTTTTTCGTCAGTACGCATGCGCAACAACCAATTACTGATGACGTCATCAAAAATCAATAGACTATATATCAAATGAAAGCTTGTTTCAAGACGAGTTCAGCAATGTTTGTTTCATTGTCATAGAGCCAGTGGTTCCAAAGCTATGACTTAAAAGGTATTTATTTTGCGGAGCACTCAATTTAAAGTCATGTGTTGACCCCCGGAATCAGTGTCAAAATTTTTGAAATTAACATAAAAAGATGTCTCATAGATAGAAACTAAAAGTCACAAAAACGCTAGACTATTCTAGAGATACTCGACGAGCTGTGTGGAAAAGTTTACTAGGGGGGGCACTTTGTGCCCCCCCCCCCTAGTCTGGATAGGGTTAAAGTGAAGAACTCCTGGTTGAAAGTGAAAGGTTTGTTGATTCTTGGATCAAGGAAACAATCATCTAGATACTTTCGATTTCTCATTGCTAAAAGCACCGAAAATTTTAATTTTGAGGCGTTTTATCATCTGACGCTTGAGCCGACAACTTAGGCGACAACTTAGGCCCATTCGCCATAGCCTGGAGCACTCAGCTTTTGAACAGAACTGCTATGGTTTCCGTATCCGGAAATGAAACCGAGAGGAACAATTAAAGACATTGAGTCATGCTAAAAAGTATGCGTATGCCCAAACATAAAGAATCTGCTAACTCATGGTTTTAATGATGCGTCTGATTGGCTAAGGTTCGTGTTAAATGAAACTGATCACATGAAGCTGATCACATTGTCACATGGGTCACATGATTCAAATTTGAGCACGTATATTTATCATCTAGCGACAAATCACTCCAAAGATAATGTACAAAGATTTTGGGAATTTTAAAATCTCTCTGATATTTTGAACAGTCTTTAAACAGATACGTCCCCCGTTTAAAGATTGGGAAGTGTCCCCCTGATCCCTCTTATCGGTCAGATTGTGTGAGATGTTTTTACTAAGCTTTTTCAGTAACAAAAAAAATTGTGTTATTACGTAGTATTTAAGACAACCAGATGCTCTAGAATTTTTTCAAAATTAATAATTAAAAATCTATCAAATAGAATATTACTAATCAATTACTCTTTAAATGCTGTCCCAGACATAATCTGACATTTAGTACAGACTTGGACAATTAAACTGCACTCTTATAAAGAAGCGACCGATTTCGAAAAAGGTGCGTTTAAGAGTGAGCTGGATTCAGTCTGTACGCGCTAGATCTTGCAACATATTTTCTTCGGTGAATGTTAGGAATTACTCAGTGTATGAGCTCATCATCATACTCTTCGAATCTGTTTGTCAATAGTAGAAATAAACGAGATTTTAGGACAAAAATATAAGGAAATTGAGTGGACTAAAGTGTTTAGCGGAACCTTTAGATCAACGAAAAGATTTAATTTTCAACTGCGAGGATATAAGAACTGTACCTAGTGGAAAAAGATCGTCTATATATCAAGAAGTCGTCCAGGTATCAAGATGGGAGCTCTGAAGATCATGCTAGCTGTTGTTGTCCTGGCATCTTTGAGCGTGACTTACGCTGACAGTTTGAGCGCTGAATTTCTTGCTGATGAATTAGCAGTGGTAGATGCTGAAGAGACTGGTCAGGCGTATAAATCGACAAGTGAGTTGCTTCTAGCGCTCGTTCAACAACTGGAGAAATATTGTGGAACGTCGTCAGAATCAGATAGAGATCTTTGCCCAAATGCGCTCGGATATCTGCTTGGAAATTTCAATGATTTTGACGAGTCAATGACAGAGGTGAGTGCTGGCGGAAAAGGTCAAGTGAGTGCTATCATAAGTAAAGGCGGTGGTGGACAAGGTGAGAATGATGATGAGGAAGTTGCGTCGATGTTGTTGGTACCGGAGCATGAACGAATGGGAATGCCGAGACCAGGAAAGCGGGAGAGCGCATATCCTCGTTCCGGAAAAAGAGATTCTGAGATGCCGCGATCAGGAAAAAGAGAATATGACGAGATGGTGGAGAAACGTGAATCGGGTACTTCGATGTTAGGTGAGGGTAGATTTGGATACCCTAGATCCGGTAAAAGGGAGCTGAAATTAGCTGCAGCAATGGACAGAATGGGTATGCCACGATCAGGAAAAAGGGTGGCAAATGATTACCCACGGTCAGGAAGGAGAGAAGCTGATGTTATGCAATCGTCAATGCAGATGACTGATAGACAACGCGTTGGAAGGAGAGAGGCTGAAGGACACCGTGCAAGAAAAGGAGAGCTAGACATTGAAAGACCACGGGCAGGAAAACGTGACTTTGAAATTTTGAAAGCTGCAAGTGAAGAGAATGATATGCCACGCTCGGGAAAGCGAGATTTATATGAAATAAATCTTGAGATGCCAAGATCGGGTAAACGAGAAGCAGATTATCCCCGATCGGGGAAGCGAGTTGCCGGAATGCCACGTTCAGGAAAACGAGAGGTAGATTATCCACGCTCGGGCAAACGGGATTCCGAAATGCCACGTTCAGGAAAACGAGCGGTAGACTATCCACGCTCGGGCAAACGGGATTCTGAAATGCCACGTTCAGGAAAACGAGACATCGAGATGCCACGTTCAGGAAAACGTGATATCAAGATGCCAAGGTCAGGGAAACGAGGCATCGAGATGCCAAGTTCAGGAAAACGAGACATCGAGATGCCACGTTCAGGAAAACGAGGCATCGAGATGCCACGTTCAGGAAAGCGTGATATCAAGATGCCAAGGTCAGGGAAACGAGGCATCGAAATGCCACGATCAGGAAAACGAGAAATTGGCTATCCACGATCGGGAAAACGAGAAATTGATTATCCACGATCGGGAAAACGAGAAGGTGACTATCCACGCTCAGGAAGAAGGAATGCCGAAATATTGAGATCAAGAAAACGAGAAATTGACTATCCTCGACTGGGAAAACGAGAAATTGACTATCCACGATCGGGAAGACGAGAACTTGAAATTCTAATGTCACGAAAGCGAAATTTTGAGATGCCACGATCCGGGAAGAAAGAAGCTAGCGAGGGATTACGGGCAATGCCGAGATCAGGAAAGAGGGATGATACGATGCATAGTGAGGTATTTCTCATTTTTTATTCATTTTATTAATGTTAGCAGCAGCAGTCTATAGAAATTGCTCCACATTTGAAATACTGCAAACCAAAATCCTAATTAGAAGATTTAAGTTTCGGTAAATAGAAATAAGATTACTGACAACATACCAAATGCTCATAAATCAACGGAAAAGTAAGGTCAAATGATCTACAATTTCTGCTCTAACAGTTTTTGAAATTAGAAAGAAAGGAAGCATGTCTGACATTCTAGTTTAGTTAGCAGGGACCGCGCAGCCATTGGGCTAAAGCCCCCCCCACTTTTTTCAAAGATAGGTCTAAAATCTTTCACAAATATAGAATTTTCAAAATTTTCATACACGCAGCTGCTGCATTTGCTGAGAGACCTTCTCAATAGCTAGATGCCTCAAAACCTGACTTCATTCAAATATGAAGCAAGCAAATTTCAACAATCTAGCGATATTGAACTTTCATAAACAACGAGCAAAGACGATGTCCCTCGTGAATATTGCTAACGATTTCGTTAATAATTAGAATGGGCATCGCAACTTTGGCACATTTGCTCTGACAGATCTTCAGTAGTAATAGTTTTTATGAGAAAAAACGCTTTGCTGTTAATTTGTTGGTTGTAACGATATGTCTCATTTCATAGTAATTGAAGTCTTTTTTGAACCAAACTCACTGTATATAAATATGGACGTAAACAGTTAAGTCTTTCATTGAAAAGGGCGGTTTCCCACGTTCTAAAGGGTGTGGTCTCAAAAAATTTTCCAGGGGCAGGCCCCCGGACCCCCATTTTTGCTCGCTTCGCTCGCCCTTCAGCCCCCCACTTTGAAACCGCTGCGCAGTCCCTGTTAGTTAGTTCCTCATTTTGGACCCAAGTAATGAAATAGATTTACGGACATTTTAGTTTTCAAGAGGAAGACGCGAGTCAGTTTCGGTGTTACATAGTCTCAGTGTATTAGGCTCATGAGCTATTACATTCTTTACAACAGCTCTGGCAGATATTCTGGTGCAAGATTATCTATTTATTTGTACATTATAGGTCGCCTTTCGTTTTGGCTGATGTCAGAAATAATTGGCCATTTCAGCCTCTTTATCAGGCTAATTCCTGAAACACCATAGCCACTGTTTGTTACAATTCTAATTCTGGCAGCACGATTTTGCAACTTTTGGATGGTTTCGATTTGAGTTTTCCCACAGCATCCCCCATGTGTTGATGTACTTTGTCCTCTTGGAAGAATGGAATCCCTCTGAACAAAATTAATTATTCATACTAGGAGGGGGCCAGGAGGGCGATTGGTTCATACTCGCAAGAGGATAGCACGTGCTAAAACGTGCAGAAGTCATTGCTGTAAGGCCCATGTAAGGCAAAAATGTTACGAAAATTTGCTCGTGATTTTGGGCACGTTTTGAAAGTTACTTGAGAAGGCTTTGTCAAGAGAATCCTGCGTAATTTTAGAATGGAGTGGCCGATTTCAGTCAGGTAAATTTAAAAATGGATTTGAACATGTCTACCATTAAACTATATATTTGCCGATATCATCATTTTGCTATTTTGCGAGCCGTGGCCTTTCAAACGGGGGTTGTCTTTATTGACTCGCCCAGTATCTAAATGGCTTTCATATGTAAAATCTTATAACAAGAATGATTCCTTACTACTCATAGATAGAAATTCAAGATGATTTGCCAAGATCTGGGAAACGAGTGCTGACAATGCCGCGGTCTGGGAAAAGAGGCAAATTCTCGGCGGAGAGAAGGATGGGTGGATTTCCGAGGCATGGGAGACGAGGGGAGGAGATTGATGACGAGCAACAATCGCATGTGTCAATGACTGCGAAGAAAGAGACTGATAACAGCAACAAAGGTAAGGTTAATGACTCCTTTAATCGTGATTCTGACACCGTTTACTTCGAAGAGAATGGATTTGAAAACGATTTAGATCGCTAAATACTACTTCGAAGAAGATTTAAATGAACTTAAATTCTAAGCTAGTTATGTAATATTTTGTTAGTGTTATGCAAAAGCATTACAGTAAATCCTTGATTAGGTCCCCACCTGCGAATAAGTATTCCCCCTTCGAATAAGCCCCCATCTCAGAATTAATTTCAACAAATAAGGCCTCATTGAATAAGTCCCCATGGGGGTATTTGAAATCCACAAGAATTGAATTTTGAAAAACTTCATGAATTATTCGTTTTGATATCATGTTTATCGTCGTTACTTCCATATTGCCAATATCACTTCTTCTAAATTCTAGCTCAAAACTTAGATGTTTGTTACCTATTTTGTTACCACACTCCTACCGATCTAAAAGACTTCTCCCTAAACAAAAGCCAACATGGAATTATTTGAGGATTTACTGTAATACCTTAATAAATAGTTGTGCAGGCACGCAGTAAACATTAAACAAATCAGTGTTGAATCCACTGGTAAAGACAGGTGTTTATTGAGTAACATTTTCAAAGAATTATTAGAAAAATCTGGAGTTACTTTGTATTTGTCCTTAATATTAAATTAACAATTTCAAGGTGTGCAGACGACACTGGCACGTTTTAGAAGAGAATATAAGCTGCATGGTGACTCAAAAAATTCATTGTTTACCGGGTGTCCCAAAAAGATGTATACAGATTTGGTTGACTTCAGCGATGTGAATTTAGCTTTCATCTATGACTAATTACTCTCAAAATGTTCCTAGAAAGTAAACTTGAACATAGATATCTCGTTTGTTGGTATTGGTGCTTTGAGAGCAGAAATATCAATCTTGAACGCTCAAATTTGCGTCCACTTGCAAACCAGTACTTTGGCCTTTTGGCCTAAGCAGCTTCCTGAAGCACATCGAAATTAAGAACTGAAATTAATGAAAAATTAAGAAACTTCCCAATGGGTGACTGGGGGGTGACTTCTGGAAGACAGAGTAACAAAAGATCTAATATTTTTCAAACTCTATCAACGTTATCGTTGATTTATACGCTGTGCTTTAAGAAATTGGTTAGGCCGAAAGACTAAAGCTCTGGTTTGCAGGAAGAGGCAAACTTCAGCTTTCAAGATGAACATGTGTGCTCTCAAAGTACCAATATCAACAAACGAGGTATCTATGTCAAGTTAACTATCGAGGAACATGTTTAGAGTAATTAGACATTGATTGCTGTTAAATTCAGAGCGCTGGAGGCAACCAAAACCATATACATTTTTTTGGGACACCCGGTATAACGACAAAAATAAGCAACTAGAAGTGCCAAATCCGCCCCTCCCCCTGCAATGAGTGTTTCAAAACGCTCAGATCAGAAATAGGGTTAACGATGGATCCTTTGCGTCAAGAATTTGATCAAATCTACACTATCAAATTTGAAGATTGATAAAGAAACTAGGATGAATGTCAAGATATCTTGCTTACGTAATTCAATGAATGAACCAGGCAAGCAGAAAAAGCAAAATTTTAGGCGCTAGAGAATGAATTAAAACAGAGAATAGCATATTTTTTATTTTTCTGACCATCATCGTCTTAATGAAGCAGAATTTTTCTTGATGATGTGAGAAAACTACAGAATCAGTTGAAAAGATTAGGATTCTATCGTCAATCTTTCTCCTTTGTACCGTGTGACCCAAAAAACTTTCACCTGCTAGATCGCTATATAAAGCTTCCTGAAAGCAAATGTTATCAACAAAAACAAGGTATCTATCTGTATATACCGGGTGTCCCAACAAAAGTACTCCTGTTTGACAAATTACCAAAATTTGATTACACGACTGATCTTCAATTTTCTTTTTTTGTCAAGTAGATCAAGGATCAAATTATTTTCCCAGACATAGCTGATTTTGTAATTGCTTTCAAAATTGGCAAATGTGGCTCTCTTTGGGGCTACATGATTTTGAATTATACTGCAGAAAGCACTAATGATTGCCAGATCAATTTCTTGGTGCATGTAAAGCTTAGTTTGGTCATAAATGACAGAAAGAAATACGCATTATCATTGGAGACTTCAATGATGATAAAAAATCTGAAAAGTTTGACTTAGGTATAATTGAGTATTTTGCTTGAAAAGTATGGCTCAAAATAAGGGTTTTTCAATGTGTAGTTTTTCTACCTTGCTGTATCAAAATCAAACATTTTATCATCTGTGAATATTTTTGGAACTTTGACGAAACAATTCAAAAAGAAAATTTTATCAAAGGTTTGACAATCAATGTTTGGTGATTTTTGAAACAGGAG
This sequence comes from Aurelia aurita complex sp. Pacific, assembly GCA_004194395.1. Taxonomy (NCBI): domain Eukaryota; kingdom Metazoa; phylum Cnidaria; class Scyphozoa; order Semaeostomeae; family Ulmaridae; genus Aurelia; species Aurelia aurita complex sp. Pacific. The sequence continues at coordinate 185,143 of REGL01000262.1, forward strand.
TACTTTTTTTGGGACACCCGGTAGTTGAAGGGCTCAGCTAGAATGATGACACTCGTCTAAGTTTTGCTCAATTGAATTGAATTGTTATTTACTGTTATATTCATTCCGCTAAAACTTAGTTGAAGCGGAATGGGTACTGTGGGGGTATCGTTAGAGGGAATGGAGCGAAAACAAGGACTCATGTAGTAAGTCTAGAGCTCAATTATCCTTTGAGATGTTCCGTAGTCAGTTTGAGTTATGCCTGCCCTCTGAAAAACTAGTTTAAAGAATATGTTAATTCATTCATTTCGTGAACAGCCCCTTCGTTTTCCAGTCCATGTTTTGGAAAATGTGAAAAAAGTAAAGTCAGAATTAGCTTAGGAGCACGAAATTTTGAGTAAAAGAGATCAGACCTTTTGAAGACAACATATTTCCACCGACGACTTCAAATCCATCTCTAATTTTCACAAAATATTGACGGGAAAAGATAGCGATTATTTCATTCTAAATGAGAAATTTTCTTTGAATCTGGTTTTTCGGACGGTGATCATAGCTTAAAGTGACCATGCAGCATTTCAAAAGATAGCTAAGCCATTCAACCAAACGGTGATACAAAGCAATTTTAACAACTTTGGCACCCCCGTCTAAGTGCTCCGGTACATTCTACCCCGGGGATTTCCTCGATGAAAATTTTTTAGCAAAATAGGTCTCCGGACAAGACATGAATCTCCCCGTTATAAAATACCTCACAAGTGAAACCTCGGCTGCCAATTGGCGAACCCCGGGGAGAATTTTGAGAAAATATTTCATCGTGGAAACAGTTCCCAGCGAATAATTATGCCTTCCTCGCTGCATAATCAGAACTCCCCGGTGAAAATTCGACCATATATTTCGGTCACTAGGACCCCGGTGAATATCTGACCTCTCACCGGGGCACTTAGACGGGAGTGTACAGTACTTTGACTTCATAAAGCCAATCTCGTCTGCAGGGTTAGTTCTTTGCTCTACCTCTACCTCTGCAGGATGATACACCTAATGCGTGTGACGATCGTGTGCCTGTAAGTCATCCAATTCCAAGAAAGAAGTGATAGCCATTTAATGCTCCGTAGTAGGATAGGCTACAAATCTTTGAAAATGTCGGTGTAAAATTCTATGACCTGTTTCTTTAAATAAAATTGCTTGAAAGAAACTTAAACTTCTTTCCTATAATTCTACGGTTGCAGTTTTCAAAAATCTTCAATACTTTTGCCAAATTACAGATTTTATTTCAACTCATTTCAGGATCTCATCAAATTTCCAAATCATAATAAACCAGAAGAGCAAAAGTGACTTATGCTTGATACCATATTGTAGACATTCATAAACTATGGTTTTGTGGAAATCATTCTATCTTTCCTCAAAAAGTTTAGAAATCACAATGACTTTAGTTCTTTCAAATGTTTTCTTGAATCCCAAAAAATTTAAGAAGAAAAATCCCCTAATTCTGAAAATATATTGTAGATTCAAGACAATTCCATTGGTAGAATTATAGCAAAGTAGCTAATGTTTCATTCAAGTCATTCAGTTAATAGAAACACGGGCAACGTGATGATCAAATGTTGGCCTGCCTTTTAGGCCCATTAGTTTTTGTTCATTTAGTTAAGTCATAATGCCCAAAAGTCAACAACCTCCGCAACATACTTCAAGCCCTTTGTTTTTTGCTAAAACATGATTAGCATCAAGTAAATGTTGAAAGCACTATGTTTGTTTTTCTTGTTTGAGGGAAAGCATCCTCACTGAGGAGCATTTTAAAATTAGGCCTATACGAGGAGTGATGGCAGGTTGCTGGATCGCTTGCAGTGTTACTTGACAGCTTCAATAATACGAGAGCAGATGAGCACAGAAGAAGAACAAACCTGGTGCTTTCAATAAAAAAACAAAGGACTGAAGGGTATGTTGCGAAGTTAGGCCATAACGGACAAAAACTATTAGGCCTAAGGTAGGCCAACATTTTATCTTCACGTTGTCCTTGACAGAAAAAGGTCATTGAATTTTACAGCGACATTCTTGAAATCGTTGTTAAAGATTCGAGGTCTATGCTATTATTATAAAGTTCCCTTTGGATATCAAATTAACTCGTTTTAAATAGTTGAGTGATTCTAAAACTATGCTATCAATGAAGTTGCTTTTAGCCCTAAGATTTTAAACTGTAAACATCAGATGAACGTAGATCTGTCTATTCTATTAGTGATTTTAATTGTATTCAAATCCATTTTACTCGCTCAAATTATGAATCAGTGATATGTAGTTATAACTAGGATGACAATTGAGTGCCCGACTTAGTCGGATAAATGTAGAAGTAGAAATAAAATTCCATGAAAATGAGCAATGGTAGTCAGCAGATAGAAAGTAGCTGGTCATATCATTGTGCAAGAGTGCCTACCGTTGTGACGAGAAAGCTTTTTTGGTTTCAAAGCTTTTCAGTTCAAACCATCTCGAAGCGATTAAAGGGTCTGTTTCATCCAGCATGCCTTGCATGTTCCTTCTCTTGGTTGGCCATTGTTGTCGGTATTTTTATGGCCACTGTTGTCGGCATTTTAGCAAAACTAGATGCTTACGGTTTCAGCCGTGAAGCATTGTGTTTCGTCAACAGCTTCTTGGAAAATAGGCACCAGAGATTTAAGATTAATGGGTCTGTTAGTGGCTACAAACAACTGTTCCTTGGAGTTCCACAAGGATCGGTTCTTGGTCCCCTGTTCTTTAATATCTACATAAATGATTTGCTGCTCTCCATACACGATACTGACATCTGCAATTACGCGGATGATACTACCATCTATATCTCCCTGGTTTCTACCCTTCAACGTCGAAATGTGAACAGATATATAAAAATTGACTGCAGGAAATTTAGCCTAGCTTTTTCAATAAGACTCGGCAAAGTTGTAGATCAAAAACCTAGCTAAAGCTGGAGCGAAAAAAATCAAAAAATTTTTGAGTAGTTTTTGAGATAATCCATTTTTCTGAAATAAACAAAAATGTTGGAAAGGATTTGCAAAGCTAGCTTTAACATTGCGCTAACATTTCTAAACAAGCTAAACATTGCACTTAATATCTTTCGATTACCACGACTTTTCAGAGGACTATCCTATTCACAGCTTTTTCGATAGACTAAAGCGAATGATATTGGAGAAATTAACTGTTTTCGGAGGGGAATGGTTTCTTTTCAAACTGGCAACGTGCTGCCCACTAGAGCAGAAAGAAGAGTTACCTTAAAGTTTCTTCATCTTTTTCAATGGAATGATTTGGCTAATTCTTCGAGTATTTCCTGCTATTTTGGTTGATACCTGTGGGAGCAGAACGGAGGTGAAATTTTCAACAAAAATACAGCATGAATTTAAGAGATGCTCACATTTCTATGGCAGGTATACCTGAAAAAAACGTCAATAAATTTGGTTTGTAAGCGAAAATATCGAAATTGTTTCCGATGAGAAAATGTAGCAAGCAAAGTAGTGCCTCGGGCTCTTTGGCATTTGTGAGGCATGGTGGGGCTTAAGCCCTTCCCCGTAGAGTTTCAAAATAATTGGCAGATGTTGGCCAAAAGTGCTGTGCAATGCTACTCGACTCAGTTTGAATGAAGTGCAGGTATTTTTCTGCAGCAAACGGCCTGTAAGAAAATGTAGCCTCTATTTTCAAACATTAAAGTTAGTTGACGGAGATAAATTGCTAACTCAAGAGCTGCATATGCAGGTCTAAAATTAGCCTATTGTATATGATGATATTGACATGTGCGTGCATATCTTTTTACTAGGGGAGCAATTACATACGTAGGCGTTTCTTTGTCCTATTTATAGATTGCCTCTACTTAGCTCCATCAACTAACTTTAAGAAACCGTTCTACCTTGAGAACAACGGATAAGAAAGCCAAAGAAACTTTGGCAATTGGAAATTTGCAATGCAATACAGTACAAGTATTGACAAATATTTTGACATTTTCTCAAGTGCGAGGTTTTGAGATTTTATTTGGTACTTTTCAAGCCCTCTTAACTAGAGTAAACTTGTTCTGCATTGAGGGCATAGAAAATAGCGAACTCATAAGAAGTTCTTTGCAGCAAAGATGGAGAAAAAATTCAAGAAATTAGCTACGAGCCCCGGGCCTAAGACCCCGTTTACACTGTACCTCTCTACACCTTCGGTAGACTTCGTCCCAGTTTTCGACGCAATTACTTACTTATCTATCGAGTAGAATTACTTATTGAATTGAATGGGATTGCTCGCTCAAAAGTTATAATCAAATATGAAAAATGAGTGAAATTTACGACGAGTTTTGTAATCAGTCTACACTTTCGGATCGGTAGCAAATGTGTAACGGATCAGCCTCCCGTTTACACAGTTCCTGCTTATCCGTAACACTTTTGTGACCTGTCAAAAAGTTTGGCTCTGAAGCAATGTAGACGCCCTTGAACCGAACCGGAACGATTTTTGATGGATGAAAACCGAACCGGTCAGTGTAAACGTGGTCTAAGGCCTATTTTAAAGACCCATTGTCAACCATGATCCTTTGTGCGCACAATAAAAAGCAAGACATAGAGAATTTAGGCCAAAAACGACTTTTAGATAACACGAAAGCCGACTTTGGCGCCCCAGAGGATTGTGGTTAGTAATGGGTCTTTAAACATCGTTTTTTTTGCTGTGTCGAATCGAACTGCAGAACCGAGGGGTTTATCACTCTTCCGAAAAGGCGTACGAGATTTTTAAAACAATAGGATTTTTAGGGATTTTTGTTGAAAATAAAAGGGATTTTTGGTAAAGGCGTACGAGATTTTTGCAGAGTGATTCGCCCCTCGTGCAGAACGGCAGGATCTGCCATGTATAAAAATCTGATATAAACATCGTTTTTATGCTGTGTCGGATTGAAATAAAAATTTTTAAAATGGCCATTTTAAAAAATGCATAAGCGCAGTGGCTGATCACACGTAGAAACCGCGGACTAAAGAATATAATTGCCTAATTACACGCAATAGAAATACGATGTTTAAATTAAGTCGTTTTTCTGCCGTTTGATACGACAGAGCTGATGAACTCCTGCCCTTTTTTCCATTTAAAATTGCAGATGATTTAAACATCGTTTTATGTCGAATTTAATTGACACTAAGAAGTTTTTGGCAAGATCTAACTACATTCGACACGGCAAAAAACGATGTTTAAACTGGGCCTAAGTTTCTTATAAAATATAAACTCAAAATGCATTTGCTTGATACCAACCTTGTCAATAAACTTAACTTCCTGGTAGCGCCATCAATGTTCACAGCCAGATTCAACCAGAATGCGAAATGAAAGGTAAAAAGACACTTGAAGCATGGCTAAACCCTCGTTGATAAAACCTGATCTATATGGAACGAATAGGCCACTTTGGCATGAATATGTGAATTTGTGTCTCTAGAGGCTTTGGACACGTTCGAAATAAACAAAGGTGATTTTGGCAACAATAGCATCAGCTGCTCTGAACAACAAGTCATTTCAAAGCGAGTATAGCACTCGGAGACAAAGAGAATTCTCAGAAGCAACAAATCAAATCAAAGGAAGCATTAACAATGCCGTGAAACAACAAGGGCAGATTTTGTAATACAATAACGTCAGTTGCTTTTGATTGACACCATCATCCAAAGCGATTAGCGACTGCAGGCGAAGGAAATTCTCTCAGCCAGCAATTCAAAACAAAGACAGCCGCAAAAGTTGCACCGAAACCAGTAGGGCAAACTCTCACCGTGTGCATGCGAAAAGTGGTTTCTAAGAAAATTCATGAGCTCATAACGAAAGCAGAAGGGTAAATCTAAATATCTGTCTGGCGGATTTTGTGTATTCTATTCAGGATCTGAGAAGTAACTGTTACATTTGAGCACTAAATATACAAGAATTGTAATGCCTTCTGCTCGGCTTCTGAATCAAATAATGAAAATCCGCCAGGCAGAATTTTAGATTTACCCTTCTTCTTTCGTTTGCAAGCGAAGAAGCATTGTTAAGAGAAATCATGCATAGGCATATGTCGAAAGAAGAAGGAAAGCTCTAAACATCTGCCTAGCGGTGGGGATTATATTTTATTCAATTCAGAATCCGAGAAGACAGCGTTACAGTTGTCGTACATTTAGGATGCAAATAAAAGCTTGATTTCTCAGCTTCTGAAGTAGATTGATATAATCTGCGTGGTAGATGTTTAGATATATTCTTCTTCTTTCGAAATGCTCTCTCGAGTTCACTTAAAACCCCTTTTTCGCTTGCACGATACGATAGTTGGCCATGGTGGTTTCAGGTTAACTTTTTCCGCTTCGTTTGATTTCCTTTGCCTTTGATGGATAATCGCCTGCATTTGAAGAAACTAAAACTATATTCACACGATACCTGAACGATCTGAGTTTGCAATCTCCCCAAGATTTTTCCATAGTAAATGTACTTAGGGATGTACCGCTCTCAAGGGTATAATTTTTCTGACTTCTAGTCAGGCCAAGGGTATACTTTTTGGCATTTTGCCTAAGAGTACACTTTTGGCAATTTTTGTCAAGGAAAGGTCAGATTTTGGTAATTCGTGTCTAGAAACCCAAAATTTTGGTGATTTTGGTCTAGAGAAGGCAAAAATTTGGCAATTTTTTTCCAGAAAGCGCAAACTCATGGCATTTTTTGTGTAGAATTTAGTCTGGCCAAGGGTTTCATTTTCACAAAAATTGTTCTGGCCAACGGTATCATTTTGAAGAAGCTGGCGGCACACACCACTATCCGAAATTTGGTCAAGAGCGCCCCCCCCCCCGTGCACCCACTTCAGATCATGTGATTATTTTCTCGGGTAAACTTTCTTTTCATACTAGTGAAGAACTTCGTGCTACGACAAGCGTGATTCGGATAACTGTATCAAGATATTTTTCCTAATGTATGGTCCCTTGGCATGAGGTGACTTTAAACAACATTAGCTGAATTGACAAAATCATCTGAGGTCTGTTTCACCCATGTCAAGTCACGTCTCGTTATAATACTCTTGGAAAGTTTCATTAAGTATTGTACTACTATTTGCATCCATGGCACAAGTTTTCATTGCACAAAATATGTCAAGGAATTCAAGAGATGTTTTATGAAGAGATTGATCGCCTGATTTGCAGTGGTTGTCAAAAAGCCTTAGCCGATTTTGTCTATTTGTGTACTTCAGCCAAAGTTTGAAAATGGTGGTTATTTACTTCATAATATCCACCCTTGGCTACTGTTCATTATAAGACACAAGATAACACGAGATTCAGGTATCACGTCAACTGGTAGGCTTTCATTTCAAATTACAGCAGTTATTAATATGTGCAATAGTATGTATTCTATGATATTAAGTTCCATTATATCAAATAGTGTCTTTCTTCTCACTTGGCCACTCCGATTTTCTTTGCAAATTCCAAAGCTTCCAGTTCAGACTCTCGTTGTTGTTGATGTTCCCTTTGTTCTTGAAGTTGTCGGGCGAGGCTTCGTTTTCCGCTGGTACAATAATTATGGCAGACATTGCAAAGAGCTCGCTTGCTTAGAGCTGCTCTTCGTATCTAAAATGAAAGATAGGATGGCCTTTATCAGCATAGGCTTCAATCAAAGATTGTGTAACTGGTACGCTCAACAACAGTGATCTTAAAGGGGTGCCGTCTCGAGATTGTAATCAAATTTGAAAACACCGTTTAAGGCCCCGAGGGGGGGGGGGTACATAACATGTTCAGGGTACGAAGGCCAAAAATCTTCTAAACAAGTATCCTTTTTTGGCAGATTTTCTGTAAGGTTGGGGTCTCGCTGAAATTTCACAAAAATGGTTTAATATGGGCAGTTTTCCGCAAAAGTCATCATAAGAGTGGGTACCAAGGCAAGTTTTGGTAATTAGAAGAGAGTAGCTTTCTGAAATCCGGACGGCAGACCCCCGTTCATCCACAAGTCATGAACTCCCCAGGTCGAAGAACGAAGGAATAGCAACATTATCAAGATTTACTCGCAATCCCGTGGAAGAGAAACAACACAGTGAGCAAAAATACGATTTTGATCATAATATAGGCCACATCAACGGTGAATTATTGCCCATGGATCTACTTGCGAAAAACGAAATTTAAAAGATCGGACTTGTCATCAAATGTTGGTGATTTTTGAAACTGGAGTACATTTTGGGACAGCCGGTATTGTCTGTCCTCTATCTACCGTATAAGCTCTATTTAGCCCCATCTCTATCAAACCTCCCTTATATTAAATTCCAGAGGTTATACCGGGTGTCCTGTTTACAAAGTCACCAATAACTAATCATCAAACCTTTCACAACATTTTTTTTTAATTGCTTTGTCAAAGACCCAAAAATATTCACAGATGATAAAATGTCTGTTTTTGGCGTTGCAAAGTAGAAAAATTACACGTTGAAAAACCCTATTTTGAGCAATAGTTTTCAAGCAAAATACTCAGTCTTGCCTAAGCGTCATATTTTTCAGATTTGTTATCATTTTTGAAGTCTCCAATGATAGTGCATATGACTAAACTTGAAGTTCTACATGCACAAAGTAATTGATCTGGGAATCATCAGTGCTGTTTTGCAGAATGATTCAAAACCAGGTAATCCTAAAAAGAGCTAAATTTTGCTATTTTCTTAAACTAATTACAAGATCAGCTCTGTCTTGGAAAACGATTTGGTCCGTCGTCTACTTGACAAAAAAAGAAAATTGAAGATTGGCCATGTAATCAAATTTTGGTGAATTTTGAAACGGGAGTACTTTTTTTGAGACACCCGGTATTACGAAAGTTTTCCATTTTTTTCAATAAACAGTGTAATTTTGATACGGTTAAACAGTTTTGGATAAAAAAGTGTCGAATCGGTGTCCTTTAATCCTAAAACTGCATGTTTATTCAAGGGCGCCTACCTTGTACTGTACGCGTGACCTACTGTTCACAGAGTAATTGGTGTCCTGTGACCCAGTCCTGTTTATCTGTGTATATCATAAGAAAGTTTTTCTAGTTACAGGGATTTTCAAATTCTAACGTCTGTTACTATTGACCAAAGACCAATCAAAGATCACGCTGTCTGATTCCCTGTGGCCAGCTCTTATAACAGTTGATCTCGTATTACATAAACACCGGAATTTGAAACCACAAAGTTATTCATACGTCATCTCGACCTTGAGAAGACTTACTCTGTGCTGTGTACTGCTGGATCACGGTACGGTTCTGGGACACCCTCTGTACTGGGTCACAGGACACCAATTACTCTGCAGTACTTGGAATAAACACACTTCCTACAAGGTAGGCGCCCTTGGTTTATTCCGTTAAATATGGGGCAAAAGAACCAAAACGCAATATTCTATATCCTTGTCATTTGACTTTTTGAATAAACCCCCTCTCTTTTAAGCTCGCCTTTGGAGTCTACCAAATTAAATAAGCCCCAGCGGCTCAATAGAGCGATTTCGGTGATTCTATGATGGTCTTGTGACTCTAGTCTCTGTTTGTGCATTCATTACGCGGCGGTGAAAAATTATAGGACCTCCGAAGAAGACGTTATGTTTGTTATGAGCCCACTGGAAATTAAAATTTCAAAAATCAGCTGCTTTAGGTTTCTGTTAATTAAAGAATAGCTATATCACAATTGTGCAACTTCAAAAGGCTAACTTCAACTTTGATTTAAATCTCGGTTCAGTTATTAAAATCAAAGTAATTTCTATTTAATTAAATTTCTCTCGCGTCTTCAGATTTACTCCTCCAAAGTAATTAATTTTTCATGAGGCACGGATTAATTTTGCTGACCTAGATAATTTTTACAAGACACTTGGTTGCCTCTTGGCTGTGCCTTAGGGCTATTAAATTTTGTTTCATCCAATTCTTGCAGTAGATATTTCTTGTACCGGGTGAGTAAAAAAAGGTGAAACGTTTGGTGGGCTGTGAATAACGATACCGATGTTCAATGTTGAAATGTTTTCTATAAGCCAAAGCCAGAGAACTTTTTCCAAAACATACAAAAAGAGGAAGATGACATATATGTCTTCTATTAAGACTTGTCATCATCTCTCCCGATCATGGTATGGTCCTATAAACCATATTTTATACCGAAAACAAACTACAGTTTTGTATATTTTTTTCTTACGTTTTTCGTTGTACCAGCACCTCTAAGGGGACCATTATGGAATTAAGGTCATCTTGACCTTTTAATGCTATCTCTGCCACTGTAATTAGGGGTGTTTTTCCTTTACGTTTTTAACATTATTTATTGTATTGTATCTATTTTTATATTATATAACTTGTAAATACTGTAAATAAATTGTGGCAAATGATACATACATACATACATACATACATACATATGCCAAACTTTGATGTGAACATTCTGTTTGGTGCTTGTTTCAGATAGGATTAAAATGTCAATGGCATGTAAAACATGGACCAGAATTGAACGTGGAATTCTTGTTCCCATACCGAGGGGTATTTCACTCCTAANAGAGGAAGATGACATATATGTCTTCTATTAAGACTTGTCATCATCTCTCCCGATCATGGTATGGTCCTATAAACCATATTTTATACCGAAAACAAACTACAGTTTTGTATATTTTTTTCTTACGTTTTTCGTTGTACCAGCACCTCTAAGGGGACCATTATGGAATTAAGGTCATCTTGACCTTTTAATGCTATCTCTGCCACTGTAATTAGGGGTGTTTTTCCTTTACGTTTTTAACATTATTTATTGTATTGTATCTATTTTTATATTATATAACTTGTAAATACTGTAAATAAATTGTGGCAAATGATACATACATACATACATACATACATACATATGCCAAACTTTGATGTGAACATTCTGTTTGGTGCTTGTTTCAGATAGGATTAAAATGTCAATGGCATGTAAAACATGGACCAGAATTGAACGTGGAATTCTTGTTCCCATACCGAGGGGTATTTCACTCCTAAAAAATCTTGTTCACTTCTGGTAAAATTATTTTCAAGAAAATCCATCAAAATCCGTAAAATCCTTTTGTTATGAAAAAATCTCGTACGCTCTTTCGAATGAGTGAAATGCCCCTCGTCCCATAGAAATCCCTTACCAGCATTTTTCTAATGTCTGGGTCTAGAATTTGAGTGATTTTACCAAACAAAATCTTCACATTTAAGTTGGTTTGGACTGATAGGTTAACGCTTTTGTTTTAAACATTGGCTTCATACTTTTTATTCCACAGCCCGCCAAACGTGGTAACCGTTCGTAGTGTAGTTGTATTTAGTTGAACGTTGCGTCTTTTATACAAGCCATGGCGTAGTCTTTCGCTCCCCATGGTATCGTCACTGTAGTGTTGTATAGTGATCAGATACGTATGTAATATTTATTGTAATATTCATATGAATAAAGAAAACGTATCAACTTCTTCAACTCACCCAGTAGATAATCTTATTTTCTTAAAATTGAATTTCACAATTTTTCCTAATTTATAGTTATCTAAGCAGCAAAAAGGAAATAACAGTTCTAAAGTTTTTTTTCTGTCTGTGTATATATAATAATAAAATAAATAATGATAAAAGGAACGTACTTATATTGCGCATATATTCATTTTATCATCTATATATAGAGTTCTTTACTACATTTACAGAGCTTGGTTTGTCAGCCGTTGCCGTAGAAAATGCTTTTAGCATCGCTTACAAAGTCTAACTTAACTGCCACTTTTAAGGTGAAAAACAACACACCTCTATAAATGATGCCCACCAAACAATCTTCTGGAGAACTTTTTGAGAGGGATAAAAAGGTCATAGATCTATCGCTCCTTTCTCCAGTAAGGAGTATTCTTATCAAGCACATCAAGAGAGCCAACTATTTGGCTAGAATTCGGAAACAACCATAAACTCCCACATTGAGCAGGACGACCCCACAATGAAACTGCAATTTTGGACACTGGCCCAGATGAAATATCTAATGATACAAATGATGCTTAGGATATGAAAGGTTAGGTATATGCATTTAAAAGGTGTGCAGGCATCCAGTCTTCAGTGTCGCAAAATATTCTGACGCTAATATGGACTCTGATGCAATTATTTTTTATATTTTAGAGGAATACAGAAAGAAAATTGGAAGTGATGCAATCTCGGAAATTTGACCAGAGCCTCCTCCCCCCCCCTAAATAATCGGGATTAGCTTATGTGGAAGAAAGCAACTCAATTTCCTTACGTTTCATTGATATGATTGTTTTCATAAGTGAATGTGCTTACAAAAACGAAGTATATAGTAAAGCAAAAGACACATCCCAAAAAAAGAATTAAACCACCCATATCTCGAAAAACCCCCCAAACGGCATGATCAACACTCAAATTCGAAATATACACCAACAACTACCCGAGAGAAAGTGGATCTGATAAAGTCTCCTTCTAAGTGGTAAGGCTCCCCTTCCAGCCACTGGGCAATGTGCACTAGAGCGGATACCCTGGGTACCAGAGCCTTAATAAAACGTTGGGGGATGAAAATATTTCGTCCCCCAACTTTTTATCAAGGCTCTGGTACCCAGGGTGTAGAGTGGAAGCAGAATTTCAAAGAGCAATAAATCAAATCAAACAGGCTGGGCAAAGTCTATAAATACGAAGTGCAAAGAAGAAAATATGTTTTGAATCAATTAAAGATCAAATATTTGGTTTATGTTTATCAAGAAAATTAAAAATAAAGTTCATCATCACACATATTAATCAATTAGCGTGTCAGCCTTATATCTTACATCACGTGACAACAAAATTAAGCAAAGTTAAATGACGGGTGTTAAAAATTTCATGTTTGCCGTGTGAGTTAAAGACAAACAAGGAAATCAAAGTTTGAAAATCTAGCCAATAGGTCAGTCTTTGACTGCATTCACACGATGCCGACACATTTTGTGAATAATGTGATGGATAGGCCTCCTGTTCACACGAAGAATGCACACTTTTGCCGGCAGATTTTGAAAACGGTGAAAATGTGATGGGTAAGACTCCTGTTCACACGAAGACAGCACACTTTTGCCAGCAGATTTTGAAAACGGTAGATTTTGAAAAAGGAGCTCTAACCGGCACATTTTGAAAATGGTATCGTGTGAACGCTAGCTCAAATTTTACTACCGTCAAATTTTTCATCGTTTTCAAACAGTGACGGCATCGTGTAAACGCAGTCTTTGAAAACGGAAAACGAAACAGTTTTGAGCAAAATTATGATTGCAAAATTGAACAATCAGTTGTTGTATTCTATTTAATTCTACTTAATATTTAGTAGCTTACAAGAAACGTCAGGTACATATCGGTACATCTTAAAACATAGGGCTCAAATCTGTGAAAAGGTCGGTGTAAAATTCTATTGCAGTTTTCTTTTAATTAAGTGCTTTGGAAGGAACTTAGAGCTTTTTGCTGTAAATCTGCCATAGAAATTTATTAATATCTTGATTAGTTTCAAAATGGCAACATTTATTTGATTTGAGGCTATGACGTCATCACATTTCTAAATCCTAAACCAGAAAAGCAACAGATTTCTGCTTGCTACCATGATACAGCCCTTCATGAGCTATGCTTTTCTTGAAGGTTATACCACTTTTCCTCTGTTGGTCTAGGATTTTACGGCGATTCAAAAAATTCGAAAACCTGCAAAAACGAAGGAAAACGACAAGCAGAATTTCCCTTTGTTTTCCTTCCTAGCAATAAAGACACTCACATGCATTCATGCATTTTGTCCTCTTGGGAGAATGGAATCCCCTGAATAAGTTATTCATACTAGGGGGAAGACTTTTTAATGCCCCCGAGAGGATAGCACGTGCTAAAGCGTTCTCAAGTCATTGCTGTGAGGTAAAAACAATAGGGAAACTTGCAAATGATTGTAGCATGTTTTTCAACGTTTCACGAAGGGAAATTTTAAAGTAAATCCCTTGTAAAATCTTAACGAAGCGACCGATTTCAGCCAGGAAAAATTCTGAAAGTTATTGAACATGTTAGCTATTCAACTAGATGTTACAAAATATTATTGCTTATATATTCAGGGAGCGGTAACCTTTCAAACGCCGGGCCTTTTTATTAACTCACCCGGTATTAATAAAAGGAATGACGCTGTAATTCCAAAAATGATCAGAATACGAGTTGACGTCAAGTCAACTTTTGGCGCACTCTATAAGCCTAAATGATTGTCAAATGGAATCTTCAAAACCAACTTAAAATTTTGCTCATCATTCTTTATAATCTGTAAGCATGGCTCTTTGGGAAACTGTGAGTTCTGCTATAAACCCTGGATTTCAGTCTTTCCGGCAAGCTTTGTAAAGAATCTATAGCAACATAAATCCGACCAGAGTGCAGTAATTCTTGTAAAATGTAATTTTATCACAATACAACACCAACAGATTTTGGACAAGTAAAACAATTTACAACGCTATTAAATAGCTCTTGGCATGTTCTCATAAAACTGCAACGGAAATGTCAAAACAATTCCATTTGATTTGATCACAATACAAGATCAAGCGACTTTGGAAACACAAGTACAATATTTCACAGCTGATTCTTGGTCAAGTCTATTCAAAACAGCAACTGAAATTTCTTAAAATTTCAATCTAATTACATCGTAAGAGATTGAAGCATTTTGGACACAAAATAACCTGGAGCGTCAACAGGTGATTTATGGCAAGATCTATTAAAAACTGCACCTGAAATTTCTCTAAAATTGCAGTTCAGTTTAATCGTAGAAGACTGAAAGTTTTTGGACACATAAAGTACTCTACAGTGTCAAATAATTGTTGCAACTTCTATTTAAAGAATGCAGCTGGAATTTTCTTAAATTTTCACCATATTATATTCAGTTACCTACCATACCTAAATATTTATGTTCTGCAAAATAATTCATGGTGGCAACAAGTGATTCAAAATTGTAACTGAAATTTTCGCTAAGCATACTTGTTTACTGAAAACAAATTTTTGCCAATTTACCAAATCAAAAATAATGGAATCAAACTCCATTTCTTACAATCTTTAATAAACGCCTTTCCATTTTTATCAGATTGAAGTCTGAAACCTTTAAAAGGTTTTCAAGGAAGCCGAAATTTTAATTCAAATTGAACAGATATTTTCAGCTGTTATAAATTGGCAAGACATTAACTGCAAAAGAAATTTAAATTCTTTCAAGATGTTTACAAATTCATTTTCTCATGACCGATGAAAATTTTCAATTAAGAGGAAAATTTGAATATGTATTGAAAGGATATTTTGAATTGTTACAAACTAACAGGAAATTAAATGTCAAAGAAATTCAATTCTTTCAACATTTCTACAAGTTCATTCCCATATGACCAATAATGAAATAATCGTGTTTTGATGTTATCTAAGGATCTGAAATTTTCAATCAAAACTTTAAATACAAATTGAAAGAATGTTTTGAACTGTTATAAAGTACCAGGAAATAAAGCGTGAAAGAAATTTATGTTTTCAATTACTGCAATCAAGGAAGACCAAATGTAATTCTATACGAACTGAAATCATGTCAAGTTTGAGTCTCAACTGACAGGAAATTAATTGTAATAGAAATTGTTGCAGCTTGAAAATTTAGCCTCCACATACAGGGTGTCCCAAAAATTTTTTTCGAAGTTTGATTAAATGTTAAAAAGTAACGATAAAAGGTACAGGCTCCTGGGTACATAATCCTGTTCCCAAGATTGTAAATTAATTTTTGACGCTATAATCTTGCGAATCCGCCAAGAATTCACGGAGTTGCAAATTTTTTGAAGTTCAAGTTTGTGCGAAAACTGAAACCAGACGCCCCTAACTGACTTGTTTTTCAAAAGACGTCCAAAATCGAGGTAAGAGGTAAAAGATTTGAAACCTGTTCTGTTCTGAAAGCACCCAACTTCCATTACCTTTAAATATTGTATCGATTACACTCATTTTTTTATAAGAAACTAAGGTCCGTGGCTGGTAGGCAGTTTCTTAAATTTTTGGGCCATTTCGCTACCAAAAGTTTCTTATGTGTTTCTTATATTTTTGATTCCGGCAATGTAGAGTTAATTTTGTTTTGTCTAAAGGGCTCCCAAATTACTCAGTAAGATCTCAAAACAAGTAAGTAACATGATCCGCACTCAAAATAAGGCCCAAACAGTTGCTATAACTGTACTATGTCAAAACATTTTTGTGTGCGACAGGAAAATTAAAACTTGGTTTCGATTCGTTCAATCCTAGCGACCCTAAGCGACCTCAGTGACTCACAGCAACTGCGATGACGTAATGTGAACCAGGCTTAAATGTCTTGCTGTTCTACCAATGAAAACGTGGCCAATCCTGCGCTCTCATCGGCGTCATAAAGCCTACTCAGAGCAACACATTTTTGAATATAGCAGCTTAAAGCGAGTTCAGGTGAAGCCGTTTCGTGAGTTCCCACGAGGAATCAGGTCCGATCCTTTAGAAAACATCAATTTTGAGGCTATCAGCTGCACATTGATCGCAGATGATGATTTCAAAGTTTATCCTGATTTTCATCAAATAGATTACTTTGTAACACGACATTTGTCGATCAGCTAAAATGGGTATACAGTCTGGGATTTTCCCACCGATGAACATGAATTTTGCCACGAACAGTTCAAACATTGTTGTCGGAATGCTGCAATGAAATTAATACCAGGTGCCTCAATAACAAGTATTCCAGTGTGAAAAATCGCCAAAATTCGATTATCAAACCAATCATAAAACTTCCTCATTGATCACTTTTTTCTTTGATCAAAATATGCTTAACCCTGTTTTGGTTGGGGGCCCTGGTAGACTTGTTGTATTCTTTACTCACTGTATGTTGTTTATCTTCCACGGGATTGTGAGTAACGCTTGATAACGTTACTATTCCTTTGTTCTTTACAACAAGGATCGAATGCCGCCATTATCCGTTAAAGCTCCTATGCCGCGATACGTCTCATTTTAAACTTTCTTCAAATGACGATCGTTAATATTAAGGAGCTTGTTACTCAAAGGGAAGTTTTAAACGAGGCGTATCACTGCGTAGGTGCTCCAACGGTTTCAATTGCATTTGAAAAATGGCGGGCTTCGATCCTCTTTGCAACGAGAGAAGAACGAAGGAATAGCAACATTATCAAGCTTTACTCGCAAGTAGGGCTGTCCAAATGAAAGATTATAAGTATTCGAATATTCGGTGCTAATTTTACCGAATATTCGGTTATTCGGCGAATAGGGGCGTGGCTAGGGCGTGGTTCAAAGAAGTTTGAAATTTCAGTAGTATGGCACAAAATCGCCTTTGGTCTAGCTACAGTGCTACAGCACTCTGCTGGCGGTGTGGGATAACCAAATGAAGCTTGCCTGCATGCATGCAGGCTAAATAAAGCTTGCTACATGGCTACATCACATTATTGTGCTTCATTTATTCACCCATAGAATAGCAATACAATGGAGTAAAGCAGAGGAATACAACAAGCTAACAATACCTGATTGTTTTACATAACAATATCCTTGCCATTGCCCCTTGTCTCGCTATCTGCCTACTGTCTAGACAAGACAGTTTGATCAATTCAATCAGTCATAGTATTCGCAATATTCGCTTGTCATTCTATTCGGATTATTCGCTATGTCAACCTATTCGGTTTCTTTGACTGATCATTTTGCATTCCAATCAGTCGACTAGTCATACTATCCGAATAATCGATCTATTCGACTGGTCATTCAATCCGAATAATCGCACTATTCGTAGTATTCGGTTGGCAGCGAATAATCGTTTCGCTTCACTGCTATTCGAATAGTGATCAGATAACCGAATAGCGATTATTCGACCTTCGGTGGACAG
>REGL01000262.1:202956-224139 GCA_004194395.1 Aurelia aurita complex sp. Pacific
CTTATACAGGGTGTTTCACAAAGAACGCAACCCATCTATAATTGAAAATCATTAAGAGATTATAAGATTGGAGTTGATGGAATGCATCATGGTGATTCAAAAATCTCGCGATCTGATTGGTACTCTAGGAAGCTCAGAGTTTGGGCCTAAATAGGGTCAAGTTTTTCAGAGTAATATCAAGAGTCTCTGCTGACCGAAGCGCCATCTTGAAGTCAAAGAGCCCAGGGAAACAAGGGACTCCAGGTCATTGTTCGGGATACTATCAGTGAAAGTCTTACGGATTTTCTCCAGAAGAGCTAGACCCCGTTTAAGCGCTTTGGAATGTGCGCACTAGCGATTGCAGGGTCATCATAAACTGATTACGATTGAGTCTTAGTAATCGCTACCACCCACCCACCCTACTCGCTCATTATGAGCGAGTAGGGTGGGTGGGTGGTAGCGATTACTAGGACTCAATCGTAATCAGTCTAGGGTCATCATCCTTCATTTTTCCTTTGTGAATTCGCGCATGCACCAAAACGCTTCACCCTTTCCATTCCATTGATCAGCGAACCAATCAGAGTTATCGTCTTTTCCACTGTGATTTACAAAACGGGGAGTTCGCAGTATCCCGAACAAGTTATATGTCTAAGCAAAAGAGCTGATGTCCCAAGAGCATGGTCACTTGACAGGAAGTTGGTATAAACAACGTTAGCTGAATTTGACTCTTGAATGTTTTCATGAAAATGAATGAAGTCAGAGCATCTTCTTACTTTAGCTTGCAGAATCTAAAGTTAGACCGGGTGAACCAGAACAAATTTCCCGGTTTCAAAAATTTATACCACCAAGAGTAGTTACCCGATTTGAATGATTTGAATTTCTTATCATGATGTTTCTCGCGTTTTTATAAGCACTGAAAACTTACTTCGATTTTACGAGAATTTCTTCGGCGCAAAATGCCCGAAAAGGGGCCTAAAAACACTTGATAAAACCGTAAGATCAGGAACCAAATTAAGCTTGGAAGAATCGATGTATCATATATGCAAATAAGATTTTGAATTTAGACTTTCATACAGCCAGTGGCAAAACAACAGCATCACAAATCAAGGCTTCTTCTTTGAATTGAGCATCGGTCTTTTTGGTTCTGGCAAATGTAGTCTAACCGTTCGCCGCAATGTTTGAAAATCGCGTTAGGCCTTTAATCATGTGAAGTGAACATATTGCCATTCCTACTTACAGTTGTACAGCTGACCTAGTCATTTCAAATTTCCTTTTTAGCACGTGTGTCGTCTCATTTATATTTAACTCGATTATGTCATACCATGAGGTGAGGAGACTTTGATCAGTTCTTGATGTTTCTTCCACACAGTTCTTCAGAAATGAAGAATTTGCGATACAATACTTTCCATGCGAGCATGACAGATAATGTTAAAATAGGATCACCTACTTTCCATGGGAAGACACATATCGAAAGACGAAGGAAGAATCCAAACAGATGTTTCAGGCCTTTTATTTCTTTGGTTCAGAAGCTGAACGAACAAATAAAATCCTGCGGCAGAAGTTTAGAAATTACCTTCTTCTTTCGATACATGCTCTATCCTCGTGTTTCTCTTAAAAAATATTTCTGGAATGCACAACGAGCGAGCTAGCTACCTGGGTTTCAGGGCAACTTCTGCGGCTTCCTTTGTATTGCTTATGACTTGACGAACCGGGCATGTAATTCCCTCTGTCTGCAATCATTAATCGCTTTGTATCTAGGTATCAATGAAAAGCACGGGCGACGTGAAGATCCAATGTTGGCCTACCTTAGCTTAGCTTCTGTCCCTTATGGCCTAATGTCCAATAATCAACAACCTTCACAACATACCTCCAGTCCTTTGTTGACTAAAGCATGCTTAGCATCAATTAGATTTTGAAAGAACCATGTTTGTTCTTCGTATTATCGAACCTGTCAAGGCACACTGCAAGCGATGCAGCTACCCGCCATCACTCATGGGCCTAATTCCTCCTGGAGGCACATTCTAAAATTAGGCGCAGGAGTGATGGCCCACAAATGAAATTGCTTTTTTTCAATGTTCTCGTATCAGTTATCTGTACAGTTCATTAATGATGTTATCGTAAATCTTAAATTTAGTTGCTATCTGGTTGTATGTCTCTATGTAAACGGTTGCCGGGTAGTCATTTGCTCCCCCGGTATCTTCCCTTTGCTTTGGTTGTAACCAATGTTTCCCTGCACAAAATCTCCTTCATAAACGTCTTTACTGAATGTATAAAAAAATCATGATTGCATCGCTGCAAATGCGTGTAAAAGATTGAGATGCTTTGAATTAAAATTGCAGCTTGACTGTGTGTTAAGAGCACAACTTCGCAATGGTAATGCGAGAAGGGAAGGCAATTTTAATCTGTGTTAAATGCCACGTGGAAGGGAACTAGGAAACAACGTCCAGACTGATGTAAAAGTTAATGTTCTTTATCTTTGAATTATCAGAAAACGGTTGTTCTAATTTGAATAACAGTTAATCTTATTTTCAGAATGTGGACCTGTGATAAAGCAGCATTTCCACACTGCATTTCCACTCTCTTGATCGTGCGAAAGCCTCATTGAGCTCTCTTTTTGTTAAGTTCAAAACTAGTTTAATTTCGTTGCATCTGTTTCGGCTCTTAGGCCCCGTTCACACAGGAACGAAATCGTGTCGTTCCATCTTCGTTCCAGTTTCTGGAACACAAAATTAGACTGCCCACACGGGAAGGGAAAAATTGTGTATCGGTTTTTGTTTCTGTTCACACGGGAACACAATCGTTCCGTTCCACAATTGTTTCTTAAGTTTCCGGCATTTTCTCTATTTCCGGCATTTCTTTATTTCTAGATCTAAGAGATGAGTGATTTTATAAAACAAAATATTCACATCTAAGTTAGCCTTTGATTCATATAGATTAACAATTTAGTTTTGAATATCAGTAGCTTACTTTTCATTCCACAGCCCGCTAAACGTCTTAACTTTTCCTACTCACCTTTCCATAAGGAATTACTTCTATGCTGAAAATATCTACTGCTCTACCATTGCAAAATAACATTTTTTTTCACACAGCTATCAATATTTGAACTAGCAAGCGCTAAATTAAAATACTCGCGAGTAAAACTCTTCCTCGTGTTTGAGAAAGAAATACAAGCTTTTCACTCTTTTGACAGTTGACAGAAGTTCATTTGCCTGCTGTCTTGCGAAGACCAGAAACTAGCCTTAGAGGTTGCAAAATATGTCAGAGATACCTTTAAACTACGCCCAAATATCCCTGCTCTAATACCATAGAATTATCCTGTAATTAGTAGCCATTGTAAATATAGATTTAGTTGTCTTGTTAGTTATTTGTTCTTCATTACAGTTCTTGCTATATTTCTTGGGATATTTATTCTGTAGTCATGTTTTGTTAAGTAAATAGTTTTGATTTGCTTAGTTTAGTACACGACATTCCTTGTAAGTGTAGCATGTCTAAATTGATTGAAATTGAAACAAGTCTTTAAAAAATCAAGCAACACAAGCTTGAGAGTCTTCTTCTCAACGACTTTTCGACTTTTTAACTTTGTTTGTCCACTGAAAAGTCCCTGTTTCTCAGCATTCTTTAAAGGGGCTGTGCAAGATTGTTTGTAAATAATCAGTTTACTTGCCAAAACCAACGGCATGCATTGGCTGCGAAATGGCCTCGAATTACCCTGCGCTGGAGGAAGGCTCCAAGTTCACAAAATCAAAATGGCGGATGCGGCAAGCGCGATAGGACTATTTCAAGTAAAATAACATGCGCACTGCGAGAGGAGTGTAGACCACGGTGGCATAACGGAATAACCAGACCCAGGACCACGAGGACCGGACCCTAACGGACCAGACCCTAAGGGAATGCCCTACCCTCGCTTTGACGTAAGATAGGAAGTCAGTCACCAGTCATGGAAAGGAGGGGAATTTCACTCAAAAAATCTCGTACANGTATTCATGTTTTGTTAAGTAAATAGTTTTGATTTGCTTAGTTTAGTACACGACACTCCTTGTAAGTGTAGCATGTCTAAATTGATTGAAATTGAAACAAGACTTAAAAAAATCAAGCAACACAAGCTTGAGAGTCTTCTTCTCAACGACTTTTCGTCTTTTTAACTTTGTTTGTCCACTGGAAAGTCCCTGTTTCTCAGCATTCTTTAAAGGGGCTGTGCAAGATTGTTTGTAAATAATCAGTTTACATGCCAAAACTAACGACATGCATTGGCTGCGAAATTGGCCTCGAATTACCCTGCGCTGGAGGAAGCCTCCCAGTTCACAAAATCAAAATGGCGGATGCAGCAAGCACGATAGGACTATTTCAAGTAAAATAACAAGCACACGGCGAGAGGAATGAAGACCACGGTAACTTTTGAATATCATTATCAATTAACACACCAACTAACATACCACGTTTCCTATGGCGCGTGTCTGAGCCACAAGGTTTAGATGTGCTTAGCTAAACACACGAAAGCCCACTTCAGGCTTAGGAAATTACACTGTATGACATGCTTTCTTTGTTCCCTAAAGTCTTGTACGGTTCCTTTAATTCTTTCCGATGTGAGAATATAATTGATGAAAAGTCCCGAAAACAATAGAACAACAGATTGATGTATTTAAACATAAGATTACTGAATCCAGAAAATGTAAGATTTGCCGAATTCAAGGTCATATTTAAAAAAAGCAAAACTCCGCTATAAAAGTTGAAAATATCAAATTCAGAGCATCAAATCACAGCAAATAGCATTATTTGATAACGAATTTTATCATGAAAGAGTTGTCTAGATTCATTTTTTTTTTTCAAAAAATTTGATTTAAAGGAATGGGAAAAGAGACAGTTCACTATAGATTTAATGGAGGGTATTGAGCAAGAACGTTTAGAAATGTTTCCTTCAATAAAACTTTCCAAAAGTGAGAAAAGTTGAAAAATATTTGCCGAAAAAGGAGTCAATATTGAGTGTTTCGTCATAATTTATTATCATCATGATTAGCCTCGTTTTGATATTGAAACACAGTTGTAAATGTCGGTGCTTAGGCCCATTAAGTGAATCTCACGTTGGAGTTTATATNCAAGATTGTTTGTAAATAATCAGTTTACATGCCAAAACTAACGACATGCATTGGCTGCGAAATTGGCCTCGAATTACCCTGCGCTGGAGGAAGCCTCCCAGTTCACAAAATCAAAATGGCGGATGCAGCAAGCACGATAGGACTATTTCAAGTAAAATAACAAGCACACGGCGAGAGGAATGAAGACCACGGTAACTTTTGAATATCATTATCAATTAACACACCAACTAACATACCACGTTTCCTATGGCGCGTGTCTGAGCCACAAGGTTTAGATGTGCTTAGCTAAACACACGAAAGCCCACTTCAGGCTTAGGAAATTACACTGTATGACATGCTTTCTTTGTTCCCTAAAGTCTTGTACGGTTCCTTTAATTCTTTCCGATGTGAGAATATAATTGATGAAAAGTCCCGAAAACAATAGAACAACAGATTGATGTATTTAAACATAAGATTACTGAATCCAGAAAATGTAAGATTTGCCGAATTCAAGGTCATATTTAAAAAAAGCAAAACTCCGCTATAAAAGTTGAAAATATCAAATTCAGAGCATCAAATCACAGCAAATAGCATTATTTGATAACGAATTTTATCATGAAAGAGTTGTCTAGATTCATTTTTTTTTTCAAAAAATTTGATTTAAAGGAATGGGAAAAGAGACAGTTCACTATAGATTTAATGGAGGGTATTGAGCAAGAACGTTTAGAAATGTTTCCTTCAATAAAACTTTCCAAAAGTGAGAAAAGTTGAAAAATATTTGCCGAAAAAGGAGTCAATATTGAGTGTTTCGTCATAATTTATTATCATCATGATTAGCCTCGTTTTGATATTGAAACACAGTTGTAAATGTCGGTGCTTAGGCCCATTAAGTGAATCTCACGTTGGAGTTTATATCTGTTTCTCTCGGCCCAATCTGAACGAAATATGGTGTCAGGTGTGGGATGACCGAAAGATCGCAGGAAGACTTGTGATGAACGGCACTCTACAAAAACAGCATTTCGCAGGACAATTTAGCGTAAAAACAGCCCGTGATGTTATTACTTTCAATGAAAATTTCCTGAATCTAAAGCAAGCGAAGACAAATTTTGTTAATTGCGACAACGAAAATTTTAAGATAGCTTTGATAAATGAATAGAAAACAAAGTTGTTGTGCATGTTGTACGTCGATAGTGTCAATAAAACATAAATTCATTTAAAAATACGACTTTGTACGAAGAATAAGAATTCTTCATACAAAATCGTATTTTTATCCTACAGATATTTAAATCGATGCTTATAAACTTCGAAAATGATCGCTTGATCATTTGTTTCATGAGCGGTTTATAAAATACGAATCATGAGAAGAAAAATTTCTGGGTCTATTGAATTCTATCCATTTTCGTCAGACATTCTGAACAATTTTGTTGAAATTAAGAAGCAATAGCAAATTTCTCCCCGCCCCCACCCCCATTTCTCCGAGCCCTTTTTTATCGCTTACCGTGTGCATTAGGCCATCGACCAAATCACTCTAAACCCCACTTTTGTCTTCCGCTTTATCCGTGAATGGGTCGAAAAGCTCTAATATGCATAACACTTTATTGATAGTTGAATCTTGGCAATTTTTCAAACAGGAGTACACATTTTTGGGACACCCGGTATTAGATGCGAGATTGACTGAATCAAAACAGAATTTCGGCATTTGAAAATCAAAGATTCGTTAAAGCTTGAAGCTTCAATTAACGTCGAATCTTTCATTTTTGCGGTATTTCCTCAAAGATAGAATTAACTTTAAGGATGTTAATCATCCTACGAACAGCTTTCAATTATCGAAATTCTGGAATTTATTAGCTAGGTGGCTTTGAAAATAATTACAAAATTGCACAGACTTTAAGCAGATAGAAGTGTTTTTAAATCGCATTCCTTAACATTTTCCATCATTTGCTATAGTCAATAATCTTTTGATCATATATGAAAAGAAATTTAATTTTGAATCGTAAAATTAACAACGCTTGGCTAGAATTACGATGTCTTCCAAAGCCCATGGCTTAGAATATCATTTTTTATACCGGGTGTCCAAAAAAGTATGCAGATTTGATTGAATGCAGCGATGTTAATTTAGCTTTAATCATTGGCTAATCTCTGTCTAAATGCTTCTCGATAGTTAACTTGAACATAGATACCTGGATTGTTTGCATTGGTACTTTGAGAGCAGAAATATTAATCAAGAGAACTCAAATTTGCGTCCACCTTCAAACCAAGAGCTTTGGTATTTTGGCCTAAAAAATTCTTCAAGCAAATCGAATGCTTGAGAAAATTTGAACAA
This sequence comes from Aurelia aurita complex sp. Pacific, assembly GCA_004194395.1. NCBI lineage: Eukaryota > Metazoa > Cnidaria > Scyphozoa > Semaeostomeae > Ulmaridae > Aurelia > Aurelia aurita complex sp. Pacific. The sequence continues at coordinate 210,331 of REGL01000262.1, forward strand.
TGATTTAAACAATATTAGATCATACTATATTCTATTACCTTGAAGTCACCCATTGAGTTTTTAAAGTGTTGTTTAAATTTCATTCCTTAATTTCGATGGGCTTCATTAACTTGCTTAGGCCAAAAAGCCAAAGCTCTGGTTTACAGGTGGATGCAAATTTGAGCTTAAAAGGTTAATATTTCTGCTGTCAAAGTAGCAATATCAACAAATGAGGCATCTATTTTCAAATTAACTATCGAGAAACCTTTTGAGAGTAATTAGCAATTGATTAAAGCAAACTTCACATTGCTATTGCCGAACCAAATCTGAATACCTTTTTCGCTATACTCAAGTTAACTATCGAGGAACATTTTGAGAGTAACTAGCAATCGATTAAAGCTAAATTCACATCGCTTTTGCCGAGCCAAATTTGTATACTTTTTTAGCTACATTCAAGTTAACTATCGAGGAACATTTTGAGAGTAATTAGCAATTTATTAAAGCTAAATTCACATCGATTTTGCTGAGCCAGATCTGTATCCTTCTTTCTGGGACACCCGGTAACATTAAGGTAATTATTGCTGAAAATAATTTGGCCTTTGAAATAAACACAACGCGAAGAAGTATTGAAGACTGGAAGCAAAGCAACAATTTTCAGATTCTTCACATGAAGAAAAATTTCTTAGACGCAACCGGCAACTTCTGGGATTTTATCATATTTGTTTCCTATCACATTTGTTTCCTATCATTTCTATATTCAAGGTTATATGTTTTATTTATGATCAATATCTTCGTGTACATTTGAAGAATCATAGCCACACGTACGAACAACTGATACTATATATATATAGTACGTTTCCTATCACAGCATGCTAATCGAAAACAGACTTTCTCTTCGGAAAAATGCCGTGATAATGATATCTCATTTTCCTTTGCGTACAAGAGCAGAAAATTGCGAACGTTAGAAGGTATATGATTACGTGTATTTGTCTTGATAAATCAAGAATTTTTTAGTTAATGAACCCGCTGCTGATAATTTATTAAGATTTTCGCTATTTGAGTACTCAGGGTTTCTTTACGGCTTCTTGCAAGTCTTCTCAAATCCTTGATTTTTACACTGTATGCACTCGTGAACATTTTACATCGATGTTTTAAAAGCCAGGGCCACAGTTTAGACAATTCAGATACCTTCATAATAAGACAAAAATGCTGTGGATTTCTTTGACTAAAAAGAAAAACGCTTCTTAGAAAATCTTGTTCCAGTACATACGTTTCCTGATACTTTAGTAATCTAAGGGTTAAATTTCTACAAAAATACACGTATTGGTTTGGATAGCTTGGAAATCAAAGCCAGATCATGGATGAAACTTTGATTTGTTTTTTACTAAGTTTCCTCACGTGGTCACTAACTAACAAACTTGCATCAAAACTGCAAGTCGCTCAAAGAAGCATGGAAAGAGCAATGCTGAATATCACGAGAAGAGAAAGGAAGAGAAACGAATGGGTACGGGAGCAAACAAGAGTTGTAGACATCATAATAGCCAGGGCGAAATCACTGAAGTGGGAATGGGCAAGTCATATAGGAAGGATGGCAGATAACCGATGGGCAAAGAAATCCACAGAATGGACACCGTATGGAAGGAGGAAGCGCAGCAGAGGAAGATCAACAAAGAGATGGAGAGATGAAATCACAGAAACAGCAGGGGTCAATTGGATGAGAAGAGCAGGGAACAGATTAGGTTGGGAAACGTTGGGGAGGTAGTCGGCCTGCAGTGGCCTGAATGACTGACAATGATGATGATGATGAAGTTTCCTTACAAGTGAGTTCTCGTTAGAATGAAAGAATTCTTGTGGCAGATGTCACTAGCAATCTTGAGAACGCAATAAATCTTAAATTGATNACAGATATTTAAATCGATGCTTATAAACTTCGAAAATGATCGCTTGATCATTTGTTTCATGAGCGGTTTATAAAATACGAATCATGAGAAGAAAAATTTCTGGGTCTATTGAATTCTATCCATTTTCGTCAGACATTCTGAACAATTTTGTTGAAATTATGAAGCAATCCCCGCCCCCACCCCCATTTCTCCAATTCCCTTTTTATCGCTTACCGTGTGCATTAGGCCATCGACTAAATCACTCTCAACCCCACCTTTGTCTTCCGCTTTATCCGTGAATGGGTTGAAAAGCTCTAACATGCATAACACTTTATTGATAGTTGAATCTTGGCAATTTTTCAAACAGGAGTACACATTTTTGGGACACCCGGTATTAGATGCGAGATTGACTGAATCAAAACAGAATTTCGGCATTTGAAAATCAAAGATTCGTTAAAGCTTGAAGCTTCAATTAACGTCGAATCTTTCATTTTTGCGGTATTTCCTCAAAGATAGAATTAACTTTAAGGATGTTAATCATCCTACGAACAGCTTTCAATTATCGAAATTCTGGAATTTATTAGCTAGGTGGCTTTGAAAATAATTACAAAATTGCACAGACTTTAAGCAGATAGAAGTGTTTTTAAATCGCATTCCTTAACATTTTCCATCATTTGCTATAGTCAATAATCTTTTGATCATATATGAAAAGAAATTTAATTTTGAATCGTAAAATTAACAACGCTTGGCTAGAATTACGATGTCTTCCAAAGCCCATGGCTTAGAATATCATTTTTTATACCGGGTGTCCAAAAAAGTATGCAGATTTGATTGAATGCAGCGATGTTAATTTAGCTTTAATCATTGGCTAATCTCTGTCTAAATGCTTCTCGATAGTTAACTTGAACATAGATACCTGGATTGTTTGCATTGGTACTTTGAGAGCAGAAATATTAATCAAGAGAACTCAAATTTGCGTCCACCTTCAAACCAGAGCTTTGGTATTTTGGCCTAAAAAAATCTTCAAGCAAATCGAATGCTTGAGAAAATTTGAACAATGATTTAAACAATATTAGATCATACTATATTCTATTACCTTGAAGTCACCCATTGAGTTTCTAAAGTGTTGTTTAAATTTCATTCCTTAATTTCGATGGGCTTCATTAACTTGCTTAGGCCAAAAAGCCAAAGCTCTGGTTTGCAGGTGGATGCAAATTTGAGCTTAAAAGATTAATATTTCTGCTGTCAAAGTAGCAATATCAACAAATGAGGCATCTATTTTCAAGTTAACTATCGAGAAACCTTTTGAGAGTAATTAGCAATTGATTAAAGCAAACTTCACATTGCTATTGCCGAACCAAATCTGAATACTTTTTTCGCTATACTCAAGTTAACTATCGAGGAACATTTTGAGAGTAACTAGCAATTTATTAAAGCTAAATTCACATCGCTTTTGCCGAGCCAAATTTGTATACTTTTTTAGCTACATTCAAGCTAACTATCGAGGAACATTTTGAGAGTAATTAGCAATTTATTAAAGCTAAATTCACATCGATTTTGCTGAGCCAGATCTGTATACTTCTTTCTGGGACACCCGGTAACATTAAGGTAATTATTGCTGAAAATAATTTGGCCTTTGAAATAAACACAACGCGAAGAAGTATTGAAGACTGGAAGCAAAGCAAAAATTTTCAGATTCTTCACATGAAGAAATATTTCTTAGACGCAACCGGCAACTTCTAGGATTTTATCATATTTGTTTCCTATCACATTTGTTTCCTATCATTTCTATATTCAAGGTTATATGTTTTATTTATGATCAATATCTTCGTGTACATTTGAAGAATCATAGCCACACGTACGAACAACTGATACTATATATATATAGTACGTTTCCTATCACAGCCTGCTAATCGAAAACAGACTTTCTCTTCGGAAAAGTGCCCTGATAATGATATCTCATCTTCCTTTGCGTACAAGAGCAGAAAATTGCGAACGTTAGAAGGTATATGATTACGTGTATTTGTCTTGACAAATCAAGATTTTTCTAGTTAATAAACCCGCTTCTGATAATTTCTTAAGATTTTCGCTATTTGAGTACTCAGAGTTTCTTTACGGCTTCTTACAAGTCTTCTCAAATCCTTAAGTTCTACACTCTATGCACTCGTGAACATTTCACGTCGATGTTTTAAAAGCCAGTGCCACAGTTTAGACAATTCAGATACCTTCATAATAAGACAAAAATGCTGTTGATTTCTTTGACTAAAAAGAAAAACGCTTCTTAGAAAATCTTGTTCCAGTACATACGTTTCCTGATACTTTAGTAATCTAAGGGTTAAATTTCTACAAAAATACACGTATTGGTTTGGATAGCTTGGAAATCAAAGCCAGATCATGGATGAAACTTTGATTTGTTTTTTACTAAGTTTCCTCACGTGGTCACTAACTAACAAACTTGCATCAAAACTGCAAGTCGCTCAAAGAAGCATGGAAAGAGCAATGCTGAATATCACGAGAAGAGAAAGGAAGAGAAACGAATGGGTACGGGAGCAAACAAGAGTTGTAGACATCATAATAGCCAGGGCGAAATCACTGAAGTGGGAATGGGCAAGTCACATAGGAAGGATGGCAGATAACCGATGGGCAAAGAAATCCACAGAATGGACACCGTATGGAAGGAGGAAGCGCAGCAGAGGAAGATCAACAAAGAGATGGAGAGATGAAATCACAGAAACAGCAGGGGTCAATTGGATGAGAAGAGCAGGGAACAGATTAGGTTGGGAAACGTTGGGGAGGTCGTCGGCCTGCAGTGGCCTGAATGACTGACAATGATGATGATGATGAAGTTTCCTTACAAGTGAGTTCTCGTCAGAATGAAAGAATTCTCGTGGCAGATGTCACAAGCAATCTTGAAAACGCAATAAATCTTAAATTGATTAAACGGAAAACATGGAGATGGGGAATTGTAAACCTGATCGGACAGAAATTTTGACATTAGAAATTTAAAGAACATAGCATTTATCCGTTTTTCCATCAACTGACCTTTTAGCTATTCTAGAAAATAATCTGAATCGAACGATATTTGCGTACCTAGATTTTGTAGAATATTCGAATGCGAAGAAAGCGATAGAAGCTCTAACGCCACTCAATTGAACCTTGCGTATAAAAATGTACAAAAATATCGCTCGACCCAGGCTCTTTTTTAGAATAGGTCTATTACTGTTCTTAATTCTCAGTAGCTTCTCAGCAACATCATTTTTAGAAATTTTGAAATATAAAGTCACTTTTTCCGTTAAACTCTGGACATTAGAAACGTTAAGTTTGATCAGAATTTTGATATGAGAAGTTTCTCAAGGAGACATGGGAGATTTCAAAACTGAACAGACTGAAATTTCATCATATGATTAGGAATTTTGAAATTCAGACTCGCTTCTTTCATTGATCTTAAACTCGATGTGTTATTAGTATCTCAGCAAAATGTCGAGGTTTAGATTTTTGAATTTCGAGTTCATTCATTCATTCATCCATTCATCCATTCACCCATCCATTCATTCGTTCGTTCATTCGTTCATCCATTCATCCATCCATTCATTCGTTCATTCATTCATTCATTCATTCATTCATATGTTTATCTAAAATTTACACCAACTATTTACAATAATCCTAAAGTAATACATGCTAATTTGCAATCAATGGAATTCAGTGTCTATTTACAAATTGTACAAAGGCAACTGGTTCCATCCCAAGTTTTGATATCGTTTTTGAAAAGCTGCAACCGACTCAAAAAAGTTAAAGAAATAATCAAATTACTGTTTCGCGGTTATTTCTATTCATTTCTCTAACTTACTTTTCATCAAAAAAGGAGAAATCATTCTTGAGCTACGAGCTCGAAAACTGCGATCTCACTGTCAAGTATATTTACAGCTAAGCAATAAAAAATCTTTTCGATTTTGAAATTTTAGAATTGATTAGAATAAAATTTTTAAACTAAGCTCAAAACATCATGAACTCCCTTTTTCTGCAAATCTTTCCACAGTTAAAGATTTTGACAAGGAGATTTAGAAACTGAATACTTCGAAGTTTCATTTTAGAAATCATGCATTTTTCACTCGCTTTGGTCAGTTTCAAAGCAAAAGTTTAGCAGTTGGAAATTCTAAGATGGTAAATGTAAAAACTCAATCATGCTAAAATTTTGAAAGACAGGTTCCAAAAATTCATAGGTCAGATCTTCTGCGAATCTTTCCGAAGTTAAAGTCTCTGACATTGGAAAGTAATTTCAAAGTGAGCAAGCTCAACAAATCATGAACTCATTTCTGCTGCCAATCGTTCAAATTTCAAAGGTTTTTACCCAAAAACTAAATGCAGTAAATTTTACACTACAAGTTTAAACTTATAAGCATAAACTTATCCATTCTGCCAATCGTTTAGATTTCGAAATAACTTTAGATGAAAACCGCAGAGACTAAAATTGAGCTACAAGTTCGAAAAATGATATACTCAATTCTCTTGCCGATCTTTAAAATTTTCAAAGACTCTTACAAAAGACTGAATAGACTAAAATATTTTAACGAAATGTTGAAAAATAAACTCAAATTTCTCCTACTGATTTTTCAAAATTGAAAGACTTTTACAAGAAAACTTGAGTAGAGAAGACTGATATATTTGGACTAAAAGTTAAAAAAAAGATATGCCCATTTCTTCTCCCGATATAGAAAATTTCAAAGACTTTTACAAAAAAAAGCCAAATAAACTAAATTGTTGAACAACAGGCTGAAGAAATAATAAACTCACTTTTTCTGGGCCTTTTCTATTGCCAATCTTAGAGATTCTGAAAGATTTTTACATAAGAATAAAACTGAATAGACTAAAATTGAGAACTTCACATTGAAAAAGTCATAAACTCACTTCTCTGGCCGATCGTTCAGATTTCAAAGGTGTTTACATAAAATTTGAATAGACTAAAATTCTCAAACTACAAGTTCAAAGAATTAATAACTCACTTCCTCCACCGATCTTTTTCCTTGCCATAAGTTGGTCTGTGAGCCGAACGCATGTGAAGTTGATGCCAATAGGCCTAGAACGAGGAAACAGACGAGTACACAGTAGGTTGTCATGGTTCGCGTCATCTTTTTCAATATCTTTATATGAATTTTGAGATTAAGCTCGGAAATTCTTCACACCAACTTGATTCTCAATCAAAGTTCACTCTCTTTAAATGAGCTACAGCTAACTTCTCTATAAATACGCTGCGATTCATGCATTATTAACACGGTAAAAATCACGTGATATCATTTTGAGCTGCATGTGAACACTGAAAACACGTTCAAGCAATTAGCAAGCAAATTTCCGCCTTTTCGCAGGAGTAAGAAGGCCCGGCTTTCCGGGGGATCCTGTATAATAGCTGATTTCTGCGACTGAATGATCAATGAAATGCGAAGAAAACAGACGTAATGCTTTCGCGAAAGGAAACACGTGCTAGCATTGATGTATTCAGAATTACTCACTGTGAAATAGTTAAAAATAAACGGAACAAATCTTCGGGCATGGCGAGGAACGAAAAGCTGATAGACGGCATGGAAGTTCGGAAGCGGAAATCATGTAAATACATTTTGAGAATGTATCTGTTAAATGCAAATTTAAACTTGTTCAGAACGGAACACAGAGAGCGAAAATGAGCAACGGTGAAGAGAGAACCTGTGCAATAAGAGGAAACATGCGCTCCAGTTATTGGATTGACTGTGAAATGGTCGAAAATAAGCAAAACTGCATAGAAAGCATTGCAAGTAGGAATCAAAAGTACGTTGATATATTGTGAGAAAGTATCTCTTGAATTCAAACCTAGACTTTTGGAACGGAAAACAATAGGAAAACGGGGAGGAAAACGATCAACAGAGGAAAGTTGGGAAACTATAACGGCCGAATTTGCACAAAAGGAAACATGCGCTTTTGTTTTTGTAATAAACTGTGCAATGGATCAAAATTGCAAGAAGGAAACGGAATTTATGCTTATACATTTTGAATGTATCTATTGGAAATTCACAAATTTAAGCCCCTCTGGCACAGAAAATACAAGGTGGAGAGCGAATAACCGTTAAGAGAGGATCTACGTAAAAGGAAACATGCTGTCTCTTAATTGCATTAACTGTTCAATGATTAAAAGTAAGCAGAATTACATGAACAGCATTGCAAAAAGGAAACAGAATTCGCCCTTTTAGCTATTCTACAAAAGATCTGAGGTGACATCAAACAATACACTTCAGTGACGTATCTGGGCTGTAATCTTGATGAAAGCCTGTCTGCTGAATCAATGGCTACCAGGACCTTGGCAGGGACCGCGCAGCCATTGGGCTACTTTTTTCAAAGATAGGTCTAAAACCCTTCACAAATATAGAATTTTCAATATTTTCATACACGCAACTCCTGCATTTGCTGAGAGACCTTCTCAATGGCTAAACATCTTCATTCAAATCTGAAGCATGCAAAATTCAACAATCTAGCGATATTGAACTTTCATAAGCAACGAGCAAACACGATGTCCCTCTTAGAAATTGCTAGCGATTTCGTTAAATTAGACTAGTCATCCAACTTTTGCACGTTTGCTCTCACAGAACTTCAGAAGTAATAGTTTTTATGAGAAGAAACGTTTTGCTGTTAATTTTGTTGGTTGTAACGATATGTCTCTGTTCATAGTAAATGAAATCTTTTTGAACCAAACTGTAAATAAATATGGACGTAAAGAGGCAAGTCTTTTGTTGAAAAAAGGGCGCTTTCCAACGTTCTAAAAAGCCCCCATTTTTGGCTCGCTTCGCTCGCCGTTCAGCCCCCCCCACTTTAAATCCGCTGCGCGGTCCCTAGACCTTGGGTAAAATCAATGGCAGGATAAGGTTCCTCTATAGAAAGCAAAATTTCTTGACTTTTCTCTAGGTCACTAGCAAGTGCACTGAACCAACCCCATTTTGAATTTGCATGCAGTGCTTGGTTTCCATTGCTCGATGAAAGATTAACCAAAAAATTCAAACCACTGGAAGGAACGATTTGGGACCTTAACCCTATTTTACATGGGGGGAGGCCCCCCAACCAAACTTCCTGTAATTACTCTTAAACTAAGCATGATAAAAGACTGGAATTTAATATTGCATCAAATTAACAATAGTTATTATATAATTGACCACGTGACTATGACATGCCCATATTTGGCAACAGGTCTCTAAAAAAATCAATAAAATATGCATAACTTTCCTCGTACGCATTTGATTTCAATGCAGTTGGTACCAATCAGTTTGTCTTGAAGTCGTCTTCATTTGATATANGTAACGATATGTCTCTGTTCATAGTAAATGAAATCTTTTTGAACCAAACTGTAAATAAATATGGACGAAAAGAGGCAAGTCTTTTGTTGAAAAAAGGGCGCTTTCCAACGTTCTAAAAAGCCCCCATTTTTGGCCCTTCGCTCACCGTTCAGCCCCCCCCCCCACTTTGAATCCGCTGCGCGGTCCCTGGACCTTGGGTAAAATCAATGGCAGGATAAGGTTCCTCTATAGAAAGCAAACATTTCTTGACTTTTCTCTAGGTCACTAGCAAGTGCACTGAACCAGCCCCATTTTGAATTTACATGCAGTGCTTGGTTTCCATTGCTCGATGAAAGATTAACCAAAAAATTCAAACCACTGGAAGGAACGATTTGGGACCTTAACCCTATTTTACATGGGCGGAGGCCCCCCAACCAAACTTCCTGTACTTACTCTTAAACTAAGCATGATAAAAGACTGGAATTTAATATTGCATCAAATTAACAATAGTTATTATATAATTGACCACGTGACTATGACATGCCCATATTTGGCAACAGGTCTCTAAAAAAATTAATAAAATATGCATAACTTTCCTCGTACGCATTTGATTTCAATGCAGTTGGTACCAATCAGTTTGTCTTGAAGTCTTCTTCATTTGATATACAAATTTTTGTCTTTTGCTGACATCAGCAAAATTTAAGATGTATGAGTTCAGACTTATATATGACGTCATCTTTATAAACTCTGAGTACTCACAATCTGATAACTTTAAGAAACTTTCAGTACTGGCCCAAATTCTTAGTTTCTTATAAAAAATACGTGTAATCTAATTGATTTTCAAGTTTCATTTTTACATGTCGGTTTCATTTCTACTGGTAACTGTTAGAAGGACACCTTTGATGGACACCTTTGAAGGACACCTTTGACGGACACCTTTGACGGACACCTTTGACGGACACCTTTGAAGGACACCTCTAAAGGACACCTTTGAAGGACACCTTTAAAGGTGATCTGAAGCGAAAATTTTATTGATGCAAATGAATAGCAATGTTGATTGATAAAGAATGTCGTTTACACATTTTCGATACCTTGTTTCATTTTCGAGTTATCCACTGTTTTGTATGATTGGCTGATGACGTCATTTTGTTTGCAAAACGCAAAGAAAGCATACAAGGTTGACTATGTTTCCAAAGGAAAATCGACTCAAAGAACTTTTCTTCAGTTGAAATGCCTTTCTAAACATCATATCAATTCATGAGACAATTTCTATTACCTTTATTCACCCTACCTTGAATGTCTCCTCGACTGTAACCTTTCAAAGATTAGATACAGCTATATTTCCATATATTATCATAGTAATTTGCAAACAAAATAACGTCATCAGCTGATATTTAAAATCAGTGGAGAACTTGAAAACGAAATGAGATATCAAAGAAATCTAAACAGGATTCTTTATTATTCGATAGTGCCGTTCATTTGCATCAATAAAAAATTTCGCTTCAGACCACCTTTAAAGAACACCTTTGAAGCTATCTGCATATTTTGAGCTAAGAGCTACTGCAAATACTGGAAAACTTTTTTTAAGCTCTTTAGCTACTCTTAATTTGCTATATGTTTGTGGGTTTCCTAATTTCTAAAAGGAGCACAGGCCATTTTTGTAACACAGCTAACTGGTCTTAAAGATTTTTGAAGACATTAGTAGGTTATTGTGTTTTAGGGACTATTTGCTCTCGAGCAACTCCCCTTTGGTCACTTAGACAAATGAGAAACAATTCACAAAACTATTGTTCGACAAGACCCCCTCCGGGCAAACTAATCATGGTGAATGAATGGACGAATGAAATAAATGAAAAGCATCGGGTTGACGAGCCGATCTGTCATTCATACGCTCGAGTACACCCCCTTGGGAGCTTCTATGCCGCCAACTACAAAACCATCTTTTTGCATGAAAAGTGCCGAGTATTCATGACCAGTCGTAATTTTGTTTGATTTTCTTTCTTAACTTACATCGCGCAATTAGGAAGAAAGTATTTTGTTTGAATGCTAACTGTCAAAAACTCTGGCCGGCCGAAAAATATACCGGGTGTTAATAGGTGCCGGCGTGTGCCAAAATACACTCTCATCAATTATTTAGATGCAATAACAGAATCATTTTAAATTTCTAATTTCTATTTGTTGAGAGGTGTCACCGTCCTTGGGTCTGGTCTTGGCCCCAGTCCACTGGTCACGTTTCCCGTGGTGACATTCTGTACACATCCACTTGCTTTGGCTTTTTCTTAATCAGATTTGGGTGTAACGATAGATAGCAGAGCAAAGAGTCAGTTAGTTCAGTCAGAGCTAGAGAGCAGTCAACACACAGATCAGAAATGGAAGGCGGTCAAGCTCGGCCCTTCGGGTCCTTCTCGAAACTGGTTGAGTAAAAAATCTACATACATTTCCTGGCCTGTAATTCTCAACCTTTTTTTATTCCTATGAACTGATAATGCTTGTGTAGCTAGCATGCCATCTTAGACCAGGAAAAGTTAGTTGTAAAAACGGTCTCATCTTTATCAAGCTGCAAGAGATTTTATAAAATGCACACCTGCAAAAAAGCGCTAAAATCCTCGATCAAAGTTGGTAGCAATCCAGATTCATAACAATAGAAAACATACACAAATAGGGATTGAATGACAGTCTCAAATGGAAACGATCGTGCAGCATCCTCTTTATACACAGAAAGCGCTTGAGCGACACGGTAGACCGATAGAATTTGATAGGCAAAAGGTGCAAATATGTTGGGTGTAAAATTCTATTACATTTGTCTTTGAATTGAATAGCTTGAAAGAAACTTGGGGCACTTTGCTTTAAATCTGAAGTGTAAATTTTCTGATATCTTGCTTATTTTCAAATGGTAAATTTTCAAACGGTAAATTTTCACATTTTAATCATTCTTGAAAGAATTCAAGGAAAAGTTTGATGAAAGTAGAATCATCGTAAATTTTAGGTCAACGGGGGAAAAATGATGCAATCTTCAAGAAAACCATAGTTTTAGAAGGTCTAAATATGGTGGCAAGCAGAAATCTGTAGCTGTTCTGGTTTACTATTTACAAATTTGATGACGTTACAGACTCAAATATAATAAATGCCGCCATTTTGAAAGGTATCAAGCATTTCCACGGCAGATTTAGAGCAAATACCGTAAGTTTCTTTCCAGCGATTTAATTAAAAGAAAAACGTAAAAGAACTTCACATCCACCACTTTAGAGATTTGAACTCTATGTCGAATTTGATAATGATAGCTGTGGGGGGGGGGGCTAAACTGCTTGCAACTTCGCTCGTTGATACGGCGTGAAAGGATATAAAATGCGGACAAGGATTATGCCGCATTTTCCATAGATGTAGGTCTGTTTTGAGGGAATTTTGAGGTTAGGAATTTTGATAAAATCGCTTGACATATCAGACAGGCAGTTTCCAAAAACTAAATTTTGTACATTTTCTTACCCAAGTTGATATGTTAGGCCTAGTTTAAGCAGCGTATTTTTGCCGTGTCGAATTTAATAGATACTGCTAAAAATTGCCAAGTGTCAGTTCAATTCGACATGAAAACGATACTTAAATCAACAACCGTTATAAATTGTTAGAACGGCAAGAAATCACCAGCTATCTATGTCGTGTAACACGGCAGAAACACGACTTGATTTAAACATCGTCTTTCTGCTGCATTAGTTGATCAATTCTAGGCCATGGTCGCCGGTTTCAATGTGTGATCAGCCACTGCGCTTGCACAAATGGCAGCTTTAACCACGTTAGTTTCAATCTGACACGGCAAAAAGACGAATCAGATTTCTAAATACGGCAGATTCTGCCGTTTTTAATTCAGTTCGATTCGACACGGCAAAAATATGATGTTTAAATTAGGCCATAGCTGCACAAGCATTGTCAGTTTATAGTGACCCGATCGATGATTTGAAAGCTACAGAGTTTCAAACGTATTTACATTTTGTTAGCCTACGAGTAGACCCATGATCCTAAAGAATAAAGGGTCTACGAAATAAAGAGATAAAGCCTGCTACGGCTGCTTAATTAACTATGCTAATCCTCCATTCAATTAATGTGTGAAACGCGTCTCAACAAAGGCTGCATAAATTAATTTCCAGAAATCTGGAACTGTAGTAGCAAGCTTTTGCTCATTGTTTCGTAGACCCTTTTTCCAGTTGGATAGTGGTTTTACTCGTAGGCTAACATTTTGTCAACTCAGCCGGTAACATTCTAGACTGATGACATTCGTCTAAGTATTGCTCCATTGAATTGAATTATCATTTACTATTATAGCGTCATTGGGGGGAACGGAGCGAAAACAAGGACTCATTTGATAAATCTAGTAACATTCATGGGTGGTCAGACGGGGATGGTTAGACGAGGATGGTTAGACGAGGCTGGTTAGACGAGGCTGGTTAGACGCCGCAGTTGTGCTTGATTGCCGCAGCTTCGTTCTTTTGCGGAGGAAAACATTATTTAATAATAGGGAAGAACCAGCGCAAGTCTTTGGTTATCTCCTCCTCATAACCATAGAAAATTATCTCTCCGCGCGTTGTAGCGCTCTTCCATAGAAGCACATCAGCAGTGTCTAGCTACCCATGATTAATTTTGGCAAACGCCCATAGTTCTTTTGGAACGCC
>REGL01000262.1:234821-251242 GCA_004194395.1 Aurelia aurita complex sp. Pacific
TTTGTTTCATGATTGAAAAGAAGTTGATATTGGTCATGAGCGCGCTATTTATGTGGACTCAATGTCTTTAATGTATACTTACTGCCTGAAAAAACAATTTCAAAAACATGAAAATTCATTCACTTCTCAGACTATTGCCTCGTTTTCCAGTCGATGTTTTGGAAGATGTGAGAAAAGCTGAATTCACAATTTGCTTTGGAGCACGAAATTTGATACATTGAGTGTTCATAAAATGTTGACTGGAAAATGTTTTTTATTTCACTCAAAATGAGGAATGCCGGGTTCGAAATTTTCTTTGAATCTGGTTTTTTGGATGGTAATCATTGCCTAAAATGATCATGCAGCATCTCAAAAGAAAGCTAAGCCTTTCAACTAAGCTGTAATAGAAAGCTTTTGTTTTATCCAAAGAAAGCAAAGTGATACTGATAGAACAATGACAGATTTTGTAAGACAATAGCACAAGTTGCTTTTGATTTACACTGCAATTCAAAGCGATTAGCGATCGCAGACAAAGGAAATTCCCTCAACCAGTAATTCAAAACAAACAAAGCCGCGAAGGTTTCTCTGAAATCCAGGTAGCTAGCTTGCTTTTTGTGCATTCCAGAAATGTTTTTAAGAGCAATCATGGGCATAGATCGAAAGAAGAAGGTTCTATCTTCATATTTGCCTCAGCCACTTGATTTGTTTGGTTCAAAAGCTGATTGGCAGGCGATTTAATTCTCTCATGTTTTTAGGTGTAATTAAAATACTTACTGCTCAGCTTCTGAACCAAAAAAAAAATAGAATGCCCTAGGTAGATGTGCAGATATATCCTTTTTCTTTCGCTATATGCTCATATTTGCTCTTTTAAAAACAATTTCTGGAATGCACAGCGAGCAAGCTAGCTACCTGGGTTTCAGAGAAATTTTTGCGGCTTTGTTTGTTTTGAATTACTGGTTGAGGGAATTTCCTTTGTCTGTGATGGCTAATCGCTTTGAATATAGGTGTCAACAAAAGTAACTCATGCGATTGTATTACAAAATCTGTCCTTGTTTACTGATAGAGATTCACTGATGAGTGCATTTCTTGGCAATGAAAAACACTCCAATCCTGGTTTCATTAAATAGATATAAAGCAACAGGGGACAGATTGCCTTTATAGAATATAGTTGATTAAATTTGACCATATTGCACTTGCATGCTCATGGTCTATTTGTCTTTGGAAAATTGCTTTATCTTATTTTTAAGATGCAAGTAGCATATGCTGCTTATGCTGCTAGCAAGCGGTTGGATTACAAAATTTGAGAAATCTGAAAAGTTGAAAACAAGAATGATGCAAGCAGGGCAAGCGGTTTATTGAAATTACTTTGAATTTGAAGTTATACAATAAAGTCCCTTCGTGGCTTAAAACCCCCGACTTGACGAGAGTTCGCTTTTGAATTCATGATATTTCATGAAAATTTGCAGGGGAGGGGCTCTTATGAATTCGCAGGCATTCGTATGAATTTTAGCATTAAAAAGGCTGGTGTAAAATTTAGTGACTTCATTCTTTGAACTGTATGACTTTATAGGAACTTTAGCTCCCAGGGGGGGGGGGGTACTCTGGTATATTCAGGATAGGGGTGCTCAGGTTACTTTTTTGGGTCTCAAATATGGGAAAAAGTAACAAGTTGGGGAAAAAATAATTTACAAATGAAAGCAAAACCAAGTAACATTACTAGAATAAAAAAACTCGCATGTCCAAATACAATATGGAGAAATCTAATCAGTTAGGGCACTTATTATAGATTTAAGATTACTGATTTCATAGCTTTTGGGTATGTATTGCGAGTAAAATTATTTTTTTGGGTCTATTCTCATCCTAGAAATTTGTTTTTGGGTTGATGCGTTGTACCCCAGCCTTTTTTGGGTCTCAAATATGGGAAAAAGTAACAAATAGGGGAAAAAATAATTTACAAATGAAAGCAAAACCAAGTAACATTACTAGAATAACAAAACTCGAATGTCTAAATACAATATGGAGAAATATAATCAGTTAGGGCACTTATTATAGATTTAAGATTACTGATTTCATAGCTTTTGGGTATGTATTGCGAGTAAAATTATTTTTTTTGGGTCTATTCTCATCCTAGAAATTTATTTTTGGTTGATGCGTTGTACCCCAGCCTGAGCACCTCTATCCTAAATATACCTGAGTACCCCCCCCTCCCTGCGCTTTAGCTATTTCTCTATAATTCTGTTAACTGTTTTACTATCAGAATGGTTTGAGTTGTCTTACTATATTGGCGTTAAAGTATTCCTTAAAAGCTAAATTCAAGTTATATGGTGCAAACAATTAGCAATTCGAAAACAAAGAACTCTCGTATTTTGCTGAAGTGAAATATTACTGGTGGGTGAGATAGACTACTGTATGTAGACTACCAGCTAGCTAGGTCCAAATATTTAGGCCCAAAAATAAACAAACAGCAAGTGCAAGCATATCTCATACCTGCAGAAGCTCTTTTTGGATAAACATGGCAAAGAATAGCATATTTGATAAAGAAATTTACTTTCCTCTTTCTCTGTTCTTCTTCACTAATTAGGGCATTTTGCATCGCCCACATGCACGCTGGCCGGTTTCATCACAATCGCCATCTTGAAAATCAAAAACAACGCGCGTTGCAATGTGTGATGGGAGATATAATGCATTGCAGCCGGAACAGATCCAAAAAGGAGAGTTTGGTTTGGTTTGGTTTGGTTTGGTCACAGGAAGCCCAGGCGGTTGATTGAACGATAATAAGTTTAAAACTTGAAAATTGTGAATTTTAATACCTTTGTGTCTTATTTGTTGCACTTCTCTACAGTTGCATTGTGTTTCCTTTGTTGACTTCTGCAGGGAGTAATTGTTCGAATACGAGAATTCGATGTGAAGAACATTAATAAAATTGCAAGGAATGAAACTCTTCTTGAAGCCAAATTCAATAAACTGTTTTGTCTTCGCTCGCACTCCGCCATCCAAAGACTAAATTCATAAGGCAACATATGAAAATGTTCCTCAATCATCGAACTATGCTTTCCAATACATTTTTCTTCATCTGCAATGTTTGAAATGCAAAGATCTGCCACTTTTTCGATGCAAGTCTAGTCAAATTCATTTCTCCCTAGGCTTGCACCATCGAATGGTACCAGAGCGATCGAATTTCGAATGTTTTCGTCTGCCAGCTTCGCATTGCTCTACACAGGGACTTCCCGTTTCTCAGTTGATGAACCAAAGCCGAAGCATTCCATTCTGCTGCCTGACAGGGGGACCCAGCGTACATTTCAGGTGGTATTTCAGTAAAAAGGTACCCAGGTGAACCTGTTTTCCCAATCGTCTGTACCATCTCCTGTGATATAGATCTTCCCGACCTAGTTCATCGTACAGTGTTTGCCTATTTGTACCTCTCCATGCTCCACTTACGGCTAATCCAGTATGATACTGGGCTTCTTCGAGTCCTTTTGTGACGTGTAATCTCATATCGGGGTCATGCCTATGGTAGATAATGTCACCGTAGTCAAGATGGGGTCTTACATAAAGCTTGTAAACTTGATCAAGCACATTTCTAGACACGTATTTGGAAATGTACCTTATTATTCCTATCCCTCTTCTAGTTTTGAGTAAAGTCTCCCTGCTATGGCTTTGAAACGAGGATCATTCCGATGTGCTTGTGCTCCGTTTTTCTATCAATGTCTTCATTTCCTAGTTTTACGAAATCGTGGAAGGGTAGATTCCTTTTAGTGGAGAATATCACTGCTTCCGTTTTTTCTGCATTGAAGTGCGTTTTCCATTGCCAGGACCATAAACGCAATCTCTCAAGATCCATGTTTAGCTTCTCGCTTGTTCTATCATTCCGAACAACGGAGAAGAATGATGTGTCGTCAGCAAAAGTCTTAATATCACAATGAACGTTATCAACAATGTCATTTATGTAAACCAGGAAGAACAATGGACCTAAAACAGAGCCTTGTGGAGCCCCTGCAGATACTGTAGCCCATCGTGAGCCTTTCCCATTCAGCACAACGCGTTGCTGGCGATTAGTTGTAAAAATTTTGGATTAGGGTCAAGAGATCTTCAGATACACCATTACATTTGATCTTGTAAAGTAATCCCTCATACCAAACTCTATCAAAGTCCTTAGACAAGTCCAGAAAGACCGCTCTTGCTTCTCTGGAAGGAATTTCCTCAAGGGCACAGTAAATTTTATGGGTGATGGATAAGAGTTGGTTTATCGTTGAATCACCAGGTCGAAACCCAGACTGATGAGGTGTTATTAGCCCATGGTCACACAGATGACAAAAATGATTTTTTCGAAAAGTTCTCCAAAATTGGTAATAGGGAGATTGGTCAATAATTCTTTTTTCTCTGCCTACTCTCTTTTTTACGAACAGGGATAATGCTCGCTTTTTTCCATATGGAGGGGTAGATTCCTGTTTCAAGGCATTTTTCAAAAATCAAGCACAGTGGTTCAACGATTGAAGTATCACAGATCTTAATCATTGAAATTGATATGTCATCGCATCCATGAGCCTTTGTGGTATCCAGTGCACGAATCAATTTCTTTACTTTTTCCCTGTCTATGCCAAGAGTTTTGCAGAAGAGCGTTGCACGTTGGTTGAAAGTTCTGAAGAGTGCTGCGCTGTTCGAGATAGTAGAGCACGGTTGAACAAAATACTCATTTAGGATGTCTGCTATTGTTTGTACATTAGTCACGAAGATTCCATTTTCAAGTAACGGAGGGATATTTAAGGCTTTTTTCTTATTTATCAATCTGTTCAGAATCGCCCAGTAAGTCTTAATACCTTGGTTAGTGTCAGACAACTTACGGCCAATGGCCACAAAGTAGTTTTATTTCAAAGTAGTATCAAGGCTTTTGAAAGATTATCAATTTTTTTTGCCCTTTTTAGCTGTGGGTCAAACTTTTTAATTTTTCCCTGATATCTTCAATTCTTATCATGTGTTGCTTGGTTGACCCTTTTCTATCTAAATCTGAAACATTCGTTCTTTCAGTAATGATAAATACAGCGTCGACTGTTTTGAAAAATCTTTTAGGCCATGTGCATTTTGTGTCGTCATCGAAAGCAGTTGTGGGATTTTATTGTTTGTATTTTTGATTAAACAACTTATTCCACCCAGCTTTATCACCGTTTTANATGTGAAAGTCCATGAGTCGTAGTTATAGCGTCCATCAGCCTATCAATAGCAATAACTACGAACTTGCAATCAGTCTAGAATTGTAATACCTTTTGTGTCTTATTTGTTGCACTTCTCTACAGCTGCATTGTGTTTCCTTTGTTGACTTCTGCAGGGAGTAATTGTTCGAATACGAGAACTCGATGTGAAGAACATTAATATAATTACAAGGAATGAAACTCTTCTTCAAGCCAAATTCAATAAACTGTTTTGTCTTCGCTCGCACTCCGCCATCCAAAGACTAAATTCGTAAGGCAACATATGAAAATGTTCCTCAATCATCGAACTATGCTTTCCAATATTTTTTTCTTCATCTGCAATGTTAGAAATGCAAAAATCTGCCACTTTTTCGATGCAAGTCTAGTCAAATTCATTTTCTCCCTAGGCTTGCACCATCGAATGGTAACAGAGCGATCGAATTTCGAATGTTTTCGTCTGCCAGCTTCGCATTGCTCTACACAGGGACTTCCCGTTTCTCAGTTGATGAGCCAAAGCAGAAGCATTCCATTCTGCTGCCTGACAGGGGGACCCAGCGTACATTTTAGGTGGTATTTCAGTAAAAAGGTACCCAGGTGAACCTGTTTTCCGTAGATTGTAAAAATGACACAATCGTCTGTACCATCTCCTGTGATATAGATCTTCCCGACCTAGTTCATCGTACAGTGTTTGCCTATTTGTACCTCTCCATGCTCCACTTACGGCTAATGCAGTATGATACTGGGCTTCTTCGAGTCGTTTTGTGACGTTTAATCTCATATCGGGGTCATGCCTATGATAGACAATGTCACCGTAGTCAAGATGGGGTCTTACATAAAGCTTGTAAACTTGATCAAGCACATTTCTAGATGCGTATATGGAAATGTACCTTATTATTCCTATCCCTCTTTTAGTTTTGAGTAAAGTCTCCCTGATATGGCTTTGAAACAAGGATCATTCCGATGTGCTTGTGCTCCGTTTTTCTATCAATGTCTTCATTTCCTAGTTTTAAGAAATCGTGGAAGGGTAGATTCCTTTTAGTGGAGAATATCACTTCTTCCGTTTTTTCCGCATTGAAGTGCATTTTCCATTGCCAGGACCATAAACGCAATCTCTCACGATCCATGTTTAGCTCCTCGCTTGTTCTATCATTCCGAACAACGAAGAAGAGTGACGTGTCGTCAGAAAAAGCTTAATATCACAATGAACGTTATGAACAGTGTCATTTATGTAAAGCAGGAAGAACAATGGACCTAAAACAGAGCCTTGTGGAACCCCTGCAGATACTGTAGCTCATCATGAGCTTTTCCCATTCAGCACAACGCTTTGCTGGCGATTAGTTCGAAAATTTTGGATTAAGGTCAAGAGATCTCCAGATACACCATTACATTTGAGCTGATAAAGTAACCCATCATGCGAAACTCTATCAAAGTTCTTAGACAAGTCCAGAAAGACCGCTCTTGTTTCTCTGGAAGGAATTTCCTCAAAAGCACAGTAAATTTCATGGGTGATGGATAAGAGTTGGTTTATCGTTGAATCACCAGGTCGAAACGCAGTTATTAGCCCATGGTCACACAGATGACAATAAAGTACGTCAAAAATGATTTTTCGAATTGTTTTCCAAAATTGGTAATAGGGAGATTGGTCAATACTTCTCTTTGCTCTGCCTGCTCTCCCTTTTATGAACGGGGATAATGTTCGCTTTTTTCCATATGGAGGGTAGATTCCTGTTTCAAGGCATTTTTCAAAAATCAAGCACAGTGGTTCAACGATTGAAGTATCACAGATCTTAATCATTGAAATTGATATGTCATCGCATCCATGAGCCTTTGTGGTATCCAGTGCACGAATCAATTTCTTTACTTTTTCCCTGTCTATGCCAAAAGTTTGCAGAAGAGCGTTGCACGTTGGTTGAAAGTTCGGAAGAGTGCTGCTGTTCGAGATAGTAGAGCACTGTTGAACAAAATACTCATTTAGGATGTCTGCTTTTGTTTGTATATTAGTCACGAAGATTCCATTTTCAAGTAACGGAGGGATATTTAAGGTTTTTTCTTATTTATCAATCTGTTCAGAGTCACCCAGTATGCCTTAATTCCTTGGTTAGGGTCAGACAACTTACGGCCCATGGCCACAAAGTAGTTTTCTTTCAAAGTAGTATCAAGGCTTTTGAAAGATTATCAATTTTTTTGCCCTTTTTAGCTGTGGGTCAAACTTTTTAATTTTTCCCTGATATCTTCAATTCTTATCATGTGTTGCTTGGTTGACCCTTTTCTATCTAAATCTGAAACATTCGTTCTTTCAGTAATGATAAATACAGCGTCGACTGTTTTGAAAAATCTTTTAGGCCATGTGCATTTTGTGTCGTCATCGAAACCAGTTGTTGGATTTTATTGTTTGTATTTTTGATTAAACANCAGTATGCCTTAATTCTTTGGTTAGGGTCAGACAACTTACGGCCCATGGCCACAAAGTAGTTTTCTTTCAAAGTAGTATCAAGGCTTTTGAAAGATTATCAATTTTTTTGCCCTTTTTAGCTGTGGGTCAAACTTTTTAATTTTTCCCTGATATCTTCAATTCTTATCATGTGTTGCTTGGTTGACCCTTTTCTATCTAAATCTGAAACATTCGTTCTTTCAGTAATGATAAATACAGCGTCGACTGTTTTGAAAAATCTTTTAGGCCATGTGCATTTTGTGTCGTCATCGAAAACAGTTGTTGGATTTTATTGTTTGTATTTTTGATTAAACAACTTATTCCACCCATCTTTATCACCGTTTTATCTCAGATATGAGTCAGTGACGATGATGATTTCTTTAGATAAATGCTTTGCCAGGGAGAAGAGCATATATAATTTTCTTGTGACCCAAAGAGATTTGATTCTTCAGTGGGTCGAGGATCAGAAGATGTTGCTATGCTATGTGTCACAAAACTTCGCAGACGTAGGAAACGTAGGCACGTGCCGCACCCCAAGATTTCAAAATGATAACGAAAAAGTACCCGTTTGTTTCAGGAACTGCCCATTCAGCTTAATTGTTGGGGAGATGCAGTAATGACCCTATTGTTTTGATTCATTGTGTTTCAGCTTTGTTGAGAGCGAATGAACGTTGGGGCTCAAGTAAAGTTGTCATGCGCATCGCTGCTTTTGCTTCTTCTCTTGGTCTCAATGGTCGACCTAATTTGTATATTTATATTACATAAATGAAGTAAATCGTTACTGCACATGAGCTCTGGAGCCCTTTTTGGGGGATTCCTCGAGGCTTACAACTTAGCCTGTTTCGTATCCCCAACAATTAATGAAAAGCGCAACTTGTCATTTTGCAAGACTACAGTGTGCCGCAAAAAAACTGATTGCTCTCTATTTGCGTTGCTGCTGTGATGGAGCTATGAATTCAATTGTCTTAGGCGCCGTCAACATTCGATTTCCTTACTTTTCAGTGGCGCTAGGCAGCTAACTTGAGAACCCCTCCCTTCCCACTCCTAGGCGGCCATGTTCTAAATCTTAGTAGCCTGCGTGCAGACTCAACTTACTTTCGAGGAGTTGAGTCTGCACGCAGCCTAACTTTGTACAAATAATTACAGTTCTCTGCTTATAAGTGAAAACCAGGCTTAAGAGATAAACTCAAGTGATGATCATTTTACAATTATGATTCCTGGTGTTTTCACTTCATCATAGGCATCATAAGACTGAAAACTATGTTTCTTATGATTCTTATGATCCTTATGACTCTAGTGAAAACCAGGCTTGCTAATCTTCTTGGCTGTTTAGATCCAATAGTCCCTAGGTCATCGATCTCTACTCTGCAGCAATTTGTGATGACTTTTTTCAAGTACGAATAGAACCACTCTAAACTGAAGTGCGATGGATGCGAAGAAATATTCTACAGAAGAATAACTCACGAGAGTTCTATTCATTATCAATTAACTTTTTGCAGACCTGCTTTGTCAACATACTGGCTACTTATAGCAGTGTAACTCAACCATCAATTATCGAACAGTTGCTGACCTTTGAGAACTACAACCAATTTGTCTTTAGTAAAGGGTTTCTATTTAGTGTGTCCTAAACTAAACTAAAACTAAAACTATTTCCATACTAATCAGCCGGCTTGTGTATGGTACATTATTTAAGCAATTCATGACCTTTCCGGGGCTTCAGTTCATTTGCACTAATTTCTTGACATTTCGACCTCGCAAGTGGACAAATCTGCCAATTTGAAGCGTGGTTGGTACTTTGTAACTGTGAGAAATCTGAAGGGAACCTTTTACGAGCTCTAATTTGCCATGAAGCATATATCGGAAAGTATTTTTCAATACTGTGAGCAAAAATTCGTTGAAACCTTTCACAAACTTTAATTTGCTATGGAACATGAATATGTAACTATTTCTCAATACAATCAATTCGATTGCAGAAGTTTAAAAAGATCACTGTTCTAGAAAGAAGTGCATTGTAATTATGCCAAAGTCTGTCTCCACATAACTTATTTCTTACGAGAGATTTCAAATTGAGGCGACAAGAGCGATGCTTATTGAGAGTCTATTTTAAGAGTCTAATAAAACAATGGGATGGACCGACCTGCAAATGTAGTTCCTGTCAGTGCCTGTCTGTCAGTGCAATTTAACGTTTTAATTTAGTTTTGCCAGTGCAATCAAAATTTATAAAAATATTTAATATGTTTTCCGTGTACATATTCGATTTTGATTAGTTAACTTTGTATATATGTATACTTATGTGTATTCTCAAAAACTCTTTCGCTAAATTGTATAAAACATAAATAGAGACTCAAAAAAATACAACTTCGTGTAAACGTTTCGGCGCAAGCCTTCATCAGTATGTCTCAAATTAAACATCGCATACATATCAATTTCGAACTGCAAAAACATTTACGAAAACAATAGCATAACGGGATCCTACTAAATACAATTGATAATTAAAAGGTGTAATTTGTAACTTGAGAAGTCATACTGATGAAGGCTTGCGCCGAAACGTTTACACGAAGTTGTATATTTATGTGTATATATTGTTAGCTACAATGTTAAATCGAATCAAAATAACTTTACAACAACAACATTGAGCTTATTGGCTTCCCCATGACAACTCATCTAAAACTCTGTCTGTACTATGCCGGCCAGATCTTGTAGACTAATTTGTTATTGAACATAGATCCGTTACTACCTTCAGTGCAACATCACTGCAATTGCAGAAGCTTGAAAAAGTAGCTGTTCCGAAGATGAATGTTAATGTAAATTGTCTTCGTATTAAATGGTTTAAGGAAACATAGAAGCTATAGAGAGCAGGGACCGCGCAGCCATTGGGCTAGGGGGGGCTAAAGCCCCCCCCACTTTTTTCATAGATAGGTCTAAACATTTTCACAAATATGGAATTTTCAATATTTTCATGCACGCAACTGCTGCATTTGCTGAGAGACCTTCTCAATGGCTAGATTTCATAAACAACGAGCAAACACAATGTCCCCCTTAGAAATTGCTAACGATTTCGTTAAAAATTAGAATAGGCATCCAACTTTGGCACATTTGCTCTCACAGATCTTCAGTGGTAATGGTTTTTAGAGTTGAGAAGGCTTTGCTGCTAATTTTGTTGGTTGTAACGATGTCTCTATTCATGGTAATTGACATCTTTTTTGAACCAAACTGTATACAGTATAAATATGGACGTATTAAGAGGCAAGTCTTTTATTGAAAAGGGCATTTTCCAACGTTCTAANTTTACGATTATGATTCCTGGTGTTTTCTTTTTCACTTGATCATAAGCATCATAAGATCTGCAAATTATGTTTCTTATGATTCTTATGATCCTTATGACTCTAGTGAAAACCATTCTTAAGAGATAAACTCAAGTGATAATCATTTTACGATTATGATTCTTGGTGTTTTCACTTGATCATAAGCGTCATAAGATCTGCAAATTATGTTTCTTATGATTCTTATGATCCTTATGACTCTAGTGAAAACCAGGCTAGCTGATCTTCTTGGCTGTTTTGATCCAATAGTCCCTAGGTCATCGATCTCTACTCTGCAAAAATTTGTGATGACTTTTTTCAAGTACGAATAGAACCACTCTAAACTGAAGTGCGATGGATGCGAAGGAATATTCTGCAGAAGAATAACTCACGAGAGTTCTATTCATTATCAATTAACTTTTTGCAGACCTGCTTTGTCAACATACTGGCTACTAATAGCAGTGTAACTCAACCATCAATTATCGAACAGTTGCTGACCTTTGAGAACTACAACCAATTTGTCTTTAGTAAAGGGTTTCTATTTAGTGTGTCCTAAACTAAACTAAAACTAAAACTATTTCCATACTAATCATCGAGCTTGTGTATGGTACATTATTTCTAAACAATTCATGACCTTTCCAGGGCTTCAGTTCATTTGCACTAATTTCTTGACATTTCGACCTCGCAAGTGGACAAATCTGCCAATTTGAAGCGTGGTTGGTACTTTGTAACTGTGAGAAATCTGAAGGGAACCCTTTGCGAGCTCTAATTTGCCATGAAGCATATATCGGAAAGTATTTTTCAATACTGTGAGAAAATTTCGTTGAAACCTTTCACAAACTTTAATTTGCTATGGAACATGAATATGTAACTATTTCTCAATACAATCGCTTCGATTGCAGAAGATTAAAAAGATCACTGTTCTAGAAAGAAGTGCATTGTAATTATGCCAGAGTCTGTCTCCACACAACTTATTTCTTACGAGAGATTTCAAGCATGTGAGGCAACAAGAGCGATGCTTATTGAGAGTCTATTTTAAGAGTCTAATAAAACAATGGGACGGACCGACCTGCAAATGTAGTGCCTGTCAGTGCCTGTCTGTCAGTGCAATTAAACGTTTTAATTTAGTTTTGCAAGTGCAATCAAAATTTATAAAAATATTTAATTTGTTTTCCGTGTACATATTCGATTTTGATTAGTTAACTTTGTATATATGTATAGTTATGTGTATATATTGTTAGCTACAATGTTAAATCGAATCAAAATAAATTTACAACAACAACATTGAGCTTATTGGCTTCCCCATGACAACTCATCTACAACTCTGTCTGTACCATGCCGGCCAGATCTTGTAGACTAATTTGTTATTGAACACAGATCCGTTACTACCTTCAGTGCAACATCACTGCAATTGCAGAAGCTTGAAATAGTAGCTGTTCCGAAGATGAATGTTAATGTAAATTGTCTTCGTATTAAATGGTAAAGGAAACATAGAAGCTATAGAGGGCTCCGTGGCAATGAATCAACACAGCAGGCTATCAAGGTAAGGCCAAACGAGGCTTTTAGCTTAGCTTCCGTATGACACTACTCGATGATGCCAGGATTTCAAATCTCCATTAAAGTCCCATTTAAGCCTCAGATTAGTCGGTTAACCAAGCGACCAAGTTTGCTGATAGTTTCCCGAAGGACTGCATTGTGTGAAGTCATTGTGGATTTACACTTAAGGTGGCTCACAAATTTTGTGGATCAGCAATAAGGGGGTATATATTTTGCTCATGGCTTGATAAAGGCCTTAGAGCTAAGGGAGGCCGTTTATGTGCGTTTTAGCCGGCAATGGTTGGTTCGTTGCATTGGACAGACGCTCTTCTTGCCAAATTACTGGTCGGGATTTACGGCTATCACCAGCATGTCGAAATTGGCACCGTTGGCTGGACTAATTTCTGAATCAGGAGTAAAGAAATGGGGCGTCATATCGACAAAAATCACCAAAATTTGCTGCTTCTTGGCAAAAATTACAAAAGTTTGACCTCTCCGGCTAAAGCTTTGCAGCCGAAAGCCAAAACAGTCTGGCGGACATTGCTCGATCCCAGGTAGGACCCAGCCACTTGAGCGTCATGACAAGGGGTTGCGGACTTGATTTGGTTTTCTCTTCTTCTGCGATCCCAGCGCTTAGCAGAGATTCTGCGATGTCAGCGCAGCACTTAGCAGAGATTCTGCGATGTCAGCGCAGCACTTGGCTGAGATTCTTCTCCTTCTCCGAGACCAAAATTGCTAAAAAATGTACTCTTGACGGAAGCACATGATGGAAGCACACAATCAGGTACCTGTACCACGGAAACACACCCCCGTTTCGTGGTTTATTGCACGAATTTATCAAAAAATTATGCTTTATCATTGATAAAAGTTTCTCTTCTTCGATCTCCTCGTTCCCCCGGTTCCAAGTAATGCTTCATTGAATGCGAGCAAATGAAGTGACAGACACATGCAGTCCTGCTTGCACACATTTTTCTTCGATTGGAACGGCTTTTAAGCAGCAGGTGAAATCAAGTTTTTGTTTGACTTAATGTATGATATAGTGCGTTTTGACAACAGCTCGTAAGTGAAGTGGCTAATTGACATGCAAATATTTCTCAACTTTTATTTGACTTGAAGCCTGAGGAAACATTTCCTCTTCCTGTCGAAAGAGACATCACTGTTAATTTGTCTCGCAACAAATCAATTTTCAGTTATGCTGACTCTATTACTTCATCTCCGGCCTGCTTGAAAAAGATTTCTCTTCATACTTCCTCACGAGATTCATTAACGTTAACTGACTCTTCCTGAAGACATATTCTCCTGGAAAGATTCACGGACATTCTTTGAATTTTTCATCAAGAAATTNAAATTAGAATAGGCATCCAACTTTGGCACATTTGCTCTCACAGATCTTCAGTGGTAATGGTTTTTAGAGTTGAGAAGGCTTTGCTGCTAATTTTGTTGGTTGTAACGATGTCTCTATTCATGGTAATTGACATCTTTTTTGAACCAAACTGTATACAGTATAAATATGGACGTATTAAGAGGCAAGTCTTTTATTGAAAAGGGCATTTTCCAACGTTCTAAAGGGCGTGGTCTCAAAAAAATTTCCGGGGGCAAGCCCCCGGACCCCATTTTTGCTCGCTTCGCTCGCCGTTCAGCCCCCCCCACTTTGAAACCGCTGCGCGGTCCCTGATAGAGAGCTCCGTGGCAATAAATCAACACAGCAGGCTATCAAGGTAAGGCCAAACGAGGCTCTTAGCTTAGCTTCCGTATGACACTACTGGATGATGGCAGGATTTCAGATCTCCATTAAAGTCCCATTTATGCCTCAGATTAGTCGGTTAGCCAAGCGGCCAAGTTTGTTAGTAGTTTCCCGAAGGACTGCATTGTGTGAAGTCATTGTGGATTTACACTTGAGGTGGCTCAAAATTTTGTGGATCAGCAATAAGGGGGTATATATTTTGCTAATGGCTTGATCAAGGCCTTAGAGCTAAGGGAGGCCGTTTATGTGCGTTTTAGCCGGCAATGGTTGATTCGTTGCATTGGAGAGACGCCCTTCTTGCCAAATTTCTGGTCGGGATTTACGACAATCACCAGCATGCTGAAAGTGGCACCGTAGACTAGACTAATTTCTGAATCAGAAGTAAAAAAATATGGCGTCATATCGACAAAATCACCAAAATTTGTTGCTTCTTGGCAAAAATTACAGAAGTTTGACCTCTCCGGTACGGTGGTGCAATCCTCTAACTTTGCAGCCGAAACATTCTGGCGGACAATGCTCGATCCCAGGTAGGACCCAGCCACTTGAGCGTCATGGCAAGGGGTTGTGGACTCGATTTTATCTTCTCCACTTCAGCGATTCCAGCGCTTAGCAGAGATTCTGCAATGTCAGTGCAGCACTTGGCTGAGATTCTTCTCCTTGTCCGAGACCAAAATTGCTAAAAAATGTACTCTTGACGGAAGCACATGACCAGGGGTGGATCAAGCATTGGACTTTGTGGAGGGCCATCTGAAGGAAGATGGGGAGGAAAATTTTTCGTGACCACACCCTTCAGACTCTCGGAAATCGTGGGAAACGCCCTTTTTGCTTCATCTTAGATCATTTGGCCCATCATTCCATGCTGCTCCTCAATACAAACTGGCATGTTTGTGCAAAAGTTAACGAGCCATCACTTGGGAAGTGAGGGACCAATGAAATGTTTATCATAAGCACCAGTTTGAGAATGTTTATCGGAGAAATAAACTCCATCTCAATGGAAATATAAACTTGGCATAAAAACGAGGTACATCTCAAATTCACAAATCAGATGCATTTCAGTGGCATTTCAATGTTAGGTGAAATAAATATTCAATTGTAAATTCCATAATTGGAGTCACTAGTAAGTTATAAAAATTCTCATAGCTCAACAAGTTTCTACAAGCTTCACTTGTATTCTAAACAGTGTTACCGTAAAATTGAAATGACTGTCACAACAGAAGATACGAGTCTTTGCAAAATCTATCATAAATAAATGTCAACAACTAAGTTCACTGGAGGATCCTAACTAACAACGACAATTTAAAAAAGTGAATGAAACAAATGATTTTCAAGTTCGATTTCCATTGAATGACATTTTCATTCAGAATCGCATCTTTTCGTTCTTTTTGATGAATCGTACTTTAGTTTGTGAGTTTTGTTAGACTGGCTTGTAGTTAGATGAGTTATCGTGTAGCTGTGCCATGGTTATTTTAGGAAGAACATGTGTTTGAAACTCATTCGTTTCTTTCTCTAAGACAATGGTTTTTAAGAGAAATGTTTAAAGTTTGGGGGGGCCGTGGCCCCCCGGCCCCCCCCCACTGGATCCGCGCCTGCACATGACGGAAGCACACAATCAGGTACCTGTACTGCGGAAGAACACCCCCGTTTCGTGGTTTTTTGTACGAATTTGTCAAAAATTATTCTTTATCATTGATAAAAGTTTTTCTTCTTCGATCTCCTCGTTCCCCCCGTTCCAACTAATGCTTCATTGAATGCGAGCAAATGAAGTGACATACACATGCAGTCCTGCTTGCACACATTTCCCTTTGATTGGAACGGCTTTTAAGGAGCAGGTGAAATCAAGTTTTTGTTTGACTTAATGTATGATATAGTGCGTTTTGACAACAGCTCGTAAGTGAAGTGGCTAATTGACATGCAAATATTTCTCAACTTTTATTTGATTTGAAGCCTGAGGAAACATTTCCTCTTCCTGTCGAAAGAGACATCACTGTTAATTTGTCTCGCAACAAATCAATTTTCAGTTATGCTGACTCTATTACTTCATCTCCGGCCTGCTTGAAAAAGATTTCTCTTCATACTTCCTCACGAGATTCATTAACGTTAACTGACTCTTCCTGAAGACATATTCTCCTGGAAAGATTCACGGACATTCTTTGAATTTTTCATCAAGAAATTCACTGATTGAATGAATGAGTGAATGATCAACAGAGTAAATAATTGGTAAGTTGAAAAGGAGTGCACGAGTC
>REGL01000262.1:261045-282589 GCA_004194395.1 Aurelia aurita complex sp. Pacific
AGGCCCACCCACGACAACGAGTATTTTAGGCCTAAGGCTAACTAAAAAGGCCAGGCAGCAATCTTTTACACATTCCTGTTACTTTCCTGCACTGTAAAATGTTGATACCCTCTGAATCCTCACTGCTTTGTACTCTGTTGCTCACGTTGGTAATGTTTTCGTCATTTCATTGAGTTGGAGAAATTTGGAAACTTTCAGTGGAGATCTCCTGAACAAGTTATCGCGAAGTTTACTTCACAGACGAAGGACACAGAGTACTTCATGCAGCATACACGGAATTCAACTCAATCATATCTAAACCACATCGAGACTTGGGGGGGGGGCATGCAAGCCCTAATTCTTTGAAAGAAGAGGGGGAATAGGGATGTTATTTCGTAACTATGGGCGTTGCTAAGGAGAAAAACTGGACTGATGTGTACATTTGTGCTATTTTCTAGTATTTATAGTTCTATAAGGCAATTTACCATCCCAGAATCAAATTCTTCAATGTTGAAAGTATAAAAATACATCAAGAAAAATTTTTCGATTTTTTGTGAAAAAATCTAAATTCATTACCGTACGACCACCTTAAAGATTGATTGCTGGTGAATGAAACTGAAAGTCAAACCATAGAAATATGACTCAAACCAAACTGAACTGAAATGGCTTTTACTCTGCCTAGAACCAAAAACACAAACAACCTAAAAAGCACAACCCGAAAAACGCAAACAAATGACGTCATGTACGACCACGTCAGTTCCCCGAGGTTATCAGATCAGCAGCTGCGCATGCTCATTGGAAAAAATTTCGATGTTACCGGTACTTGAATCAAATTGCGAATGACCACTGAGAATAATCTGTCAAAATCAATGAAAATAACATAGAAGAAGAAAGAAAGACTGCGAATTTAATAAAGTAAGCCATGGCGAGTCCAAGAACACGCAGGGTTTTGAAGGAACTCAAAGTTAAAGATGGAAATAGCGTAAGTGTGAGCAGCGCTGTGATTTAGGCCACTTTTGGGCCTAGATTTATGAGATGTTTTTGACCTCTCTGAGTTCGCAGTGCCTTTGGCCATTAATACGTAACGTTCTTCTATGAGAACTTAAGATATATAAGATCAGTTCTGTTACAGTTGAACTGGACTTTCTTCGCACAATTAAGTTAAAAGTCTCTCTAGTAGTAGAGTTTGCGGATGGAAAATTGATGATTAATTTTTTTATCCCCTGCTGTGTTGTGGGAATCTTCATTTGTGTGGGAGAAAGACCATACGAATCAGCTGATAAAACACGCGTAAACGACAAGATAAAACATAACAGAAGTATGAGGTATTGAAATCTTGGTTAATGCAAATGGAAACGAATAAGGTACGATTTGTCTATTCAAGGTCAGGAATTCAAATAGTTCAAATTGACTTTATTTCTGAAATGATAAATGATTACTGTTCACCAGAGCTTCTATCACTGCTAGACTGGGTACTTTGGACTCCTACCAAAGGCCTTTTGTGCACAGATTTCAATCGTTTTTCCTTCTCCATTTTTAGTAAGCAAATTATTGCCCATTTCTTTTGGTAAGAAACAAAGAATTTGACCCAGTCCTGTGTGCAGAGTATGGCATTCGCACACCAGAGATTTCAACAGAGATTTCAACAGGCTACACATATTTTTTTTGTAAGAAACTGCCCATAAGGAACTCAACTCTCAGATCCCCAAAAAATTAAGAAACTCCAGTACTGGGAAAATAAAAGTGAAGAAACTATTTATTTTGATAAAGGAAATCTTTCACATATTTTTACTTCACTTTCATTTATTTCCTGTATCATATTACTTGTAAGGTACTTGAGTAATGTCTAAACATTGGACAGGTTTAAAAAGCCTTGTTTTGAAATGTTCTCAAGGGCACACGTACGAAGATTGTGTTTTAAAAAATTTGTAAGAAATTTGTAAGGACCTCTGAGTACTGAAAATCTGATAATTTGAGAAACTTTCAGGACTGGCCCAAATTTTTAGTTTCTTATGAAAAAAAATACGTGAAGACAAAGAGATAGAGAACAAAGAAATTTATTCTTGAACTTCGGAGATCTTGTCAAAAAGTGCTGTACTTTGCAGACTGGAATCCAGTGCTCCAAGTTTAATAAAATCATCAGATTTTGAGAGCTCAGAGTGTCTTGCA
Organism: Aurelia aurita complex sp. Pacific; assembly: GCA_004194395.1. Classification (NCBI taxonomy): domain Eukaryota; kingdom Metazoa; phylum Cnidaria; class Scyphozoa; order Semaeostomeae; family Ulmaridae; genus Aurelia; species Aurelia aurita complex sp. Pacific. Next base: position 263,194 of record REGL01000262.1, read on the forward strand.
AGTTTCTTACAAGGTCCATAACAATCTCCTTGTTTACTTTATGTGCCCTGATGGAAATTTCAAAAGTGAATTTTTTAAGGCCAGCCCAGCAGGTAAACATTACTCAAGTACCACTTGATGAGTAATATGAAACAAGTGGAAATAAAATGACAACATGCTTTTGATGCCCTTGTGCAAAGGAAAGTTTCTTCAATAACTGTGTCCCAGTAGTGGAGTTTCTTGAGATTTTTGTGATCTGAAAGTTGAATTTTTCGTATTAAAACAGTTTCTTATTAAATATGTATGTGTTGTGTAAATTTCTCTCAGGGTGGTATGAGTAAGTTTTGGGGAAGATGAGTAACATGTCCGATGTGAAGCGCAACTTCATCACAAATCTTAGTATGAGAAGCAAAACGACAAACATGTTTGCATTATTTGGTATATCCATTAATAGAAAAAATATTCAACATAATCAGGTGGTTGAATTAAATGGCCTACTGCTGCCAAGAATAAACAAGACTCAAATCATTTTAGTACGTTTCAAATTGTCCATGATTCATCATCAACCCATAAATTAAGAGTAAACAAGCTATTTATAATCAACACGGAATTATAAAGATAGAAGCAAAAACACTTATACAGTATAAGTCATGTAATTAATTGTCAAAGGAGAGAAACACCAAGTAAGAATTACCTAGGGAAAACTAAAAAAGACAGAGCAGACTGTTGGGAATTAAGTGATGGCCGATCTCATGCCATTAGTAAACTTTCAAAAATTAGTAAATCAAACTCCTTAGAGGCCTTGGCAATGATGCTACAATCATCAAGGGAACTGGCATGCCCCATCCTGCTAATACAATCTTGAACAGATGAAGAAGTTCCTACAATGGGTTTTCCTTGCTTGTTAATACTCAGGTGCTTGCGGCTGCACATAGCAAGGTGGCGAGATGTTCTGCCAAAGCAGCTAGGACTGCAGCTAGTGCACTGAAATTTTTATATGACGGATGAGCAACACATAGTAGGAACCCTGTCCTTAAACGGGAATATTTTGCCAACCAGATGAGTAACATACTGATATAATTCCGGGGCTGTCGAGAGCCAGCTCGGGCCCTGGACCGATTCCTAGGATCGGGCTTCAGGGGGGGCTTAGGGGCGAAGCCCCCAAGAAAATTTTCTGGGACCACGCCCTTCAGACTCTCGGAGAATGAGGGAAACACCCTTTTTAAGAAAACTACTTTAGAAAAAATTGCTTAGATATTCCATAAAAAAGTTATCAAGGAAGCGGTATTTACGGTAAACAATGAAAATATTCGCTCTTACGAGGTGACTTTGCCAAAATCACCTCGTAAGGTACGGACACAAAAACTTTTAAACATAGCCACATAAGAAAACTATTTTCTTATGTCTATGTTTTAAGGCAGGTAGCTGATTGCCATAAAAGTTGCTGTAAGGAGATTTTACAGCAATAACTAATTTTTTTCGAACGATATTTTTTACGGGCCCCTTCGAGGCCCGGGCCCCAGACCTTTTACCCCCTCCAACCCCCCCTCGACGGTCCTGTATAATTCAATGGCATATCCATAGGTATGTACCAATAATGAGATGGTAATTATTGGTATAGTTTCATACTAACCTTTGCATGATCTAATCTTTTTTGTGTACTGCAGTATTCAATGGCTGGCAGGATGCTAACTCATACAAAAATGTCCCATGTTAAATCCTAAAGAATGTTACATCCATTGTTTTGCAGTCTATTTCTGAAACAATTTGGATTTGTTGACCAAACCATGTCTTCTGTCAGGTTGTACCAGAGTAAAATGCACATTTCTTAGAAAGGAAATATCCCCTGAATTTTGACTAACATGTCTTCTGAGTTATTGCTTTCATCTCTTTCAGACCTGTTTTGAATGTGGTGGTCATAATCCACAGTGGGTTAGCGTTACTTATGGAATCTGGATATGCTTAGACTGTTCAGGGAAACATAGGGGACTTGGAGTCCATCTTAGGTTAGTATTAAGGCTGCTATGTTTATACCCAGGAAGAGTGTAGTTTTTAAATTCTTGGAAGAGTGCTCAATTGTGCACATTTGATTCTACCCAAAAAGTATTTTGCAAACAATTTTTGGGGTTGGGGCTTATTCAACAGGGCCTTTTTAGCAGCAGTCAAAAATATTACCCCAGTATTAGTTCTGGGACTAATTTTCTTCTTTTACTTGAGGCTGGTCAGTATGCTTAAAACAGCAGATACATTGGGATATGTTGTTTTTATCAATATCTAAGACAATGGGAACAACTCTCGTTGTGAAACTAGTCAAAAAGAGGGACAGATATAAGAATTTTGAGATGAATTTGACAAGGATTTGAAAATAGTAAAAACAGTCCTACAGTATTTGGTGTAATGGAGCAATGAATTGATAATAACTTTAATACTTGAGAAAAATAACCATGTGAAGTTTTTTTTGTTAAAATTGATTAACCCCCCCCCCATATGGAGGCTTATTCAAGGGTTGGACTTATTTCCCAAAAAATATTTTTGGGTGGAGGCTTATTCAGGGGAAGGGTTATTTAAAGTTGGGGCTTATTCAAGGACTTACATTGACTTTACTTGATAACCAAACAATAGCAGCAAGAATCGCAGACCCAGAAAGTGAACAAGTATTTTTTTTATCTCAAAATTAAATGATTGCTTTCTTAATTCCCAAAAATAATTGCAAATTTGACAAAACCCCATCAAAACTCAACAAACATGTGGCAAACATTGAAGAAAACGGAAAATAAGACTAGCGTCCATCTTTTGAACTTCACAAGCAACCCCCTCTGTGTTTATAAATTTATTCATGGGAAATGATTGGTGTGAAAGTTTGATGATATGATGGCCATAATAAGATCAACACTGTTGATGTCAATTTAATTTCAGTAGATTGTGGTTGAGGTTAGACCAAAGTGAATCTTAGAAACAATTTTCTGAACATAGCACTGCACAGGCCCTGTACACATCAACATAAGAAGAATCTTCTGTCTTTAAAATTTCCTAATATTTCGTGGAAAATACATCATGATACTTTCTGATGAGAAATATGAATTTCGAAGTCTTTTTGTGAATTTTGTGTAGTTTTTTGCAAGTGCTTTGAATTACAGTAAACAACAAGCTGTCAAGGCCAATATCTTTTTAACTTAGAAAAATACCAATCAATATGCTCTGAGATCAGTATGCTAAAATGGAGCAAAATGCTGGAATAGATATAAAAAGATATAAAAAGATCACTAGCTGTCAATATTTTTTGCGAAAAACTGAAAGCTTTACTTTTCCAAGACTTCTTGTTTTAAACATTGACAATTTTTAAATTAATCAAGAATTCTGATCAGTATATATGAGAATTCTTAAGAGTCCTTGCAAATTCTTTTCATGTTAATGTTCACAAGGCCTTTATTGTACCATAGGTTCCAAATCTTTAAAAAGGCTGGTGTAAAATTCAGTTACTTATTTATTTGAACTGAAGGACTTCAAAGAAACTTTAGCTATTTTGCTATAATTCTACCGTTGGACTTCTCTGAAATCTTCAATATTTTCAGAATTAAAGTGCTTTTCTACTCTTTCGAGAAATCAAGAAGAGGCTTCAAAAAAATTTTAAACCATTGTAATTTCTAAACTGTTTGAAGCAACATGAAATAATTTCGAAGAAAACCATAGTTTATGGATGTCTACAATATGGTATCAAGCAAAAGTCTGTCATTTTTCAGGTTTATGATTTAGAAATTTGATGACGTCACACCCCCAAATGAAATGTAGCATACGCTGAAATTTCAAAAAATATTGAAAACTTCTGAAAGTCCAACGGTAGAATTAAAGATCACTAACTAAAGTTTGTTTCAAGCCACTCAGTCAGAAGAAATAGATCACAGAATTTTACACCCACCTTTTTACGCAGAGTTAAAGATTTGGAAGCTATGCTCTTTATTGTACAACTATAATTCATCCGTTTTCTACTACAGCTCAAACTATCTCTTAGATCTTTAGGCAATACAAATGGTCACATTCTTTTGTTCTTTTACAGTTTTGTGAGATCAGTAACCATGGATAAATGGAAAGATCTGGAAGTTGAAAAAATGAAGGTAAGCAGCATCATTGGAAGCAGCGTCAGATGACGTCCATGGGGGAAATAACCAACAAAGATTGCGACGTCAATTGACGTCTTTGGGGAAAAGTGCAAAGTATTGATCGACGTCATTTGACGTCAACGGGACTGACTGGGTTAAGACTTGTCATCATCTCTCCCGATCATGGTATGGTCCTATAAACCATGTTTTATACCGAAAACAAACTACAGTTTTGTATATATTTTTTTTCTTACGTTTTTCGTTGTACCAGCACCTCTAAGGGGACCATTATGGAATTAAGGTCATCTTGACCTTTTAATGCTATCCCTGCCACTGTAATTAGGGGTTATTTTCCTTTACGTTTTTAACATTATTTATTGTATTGTATCTATTTTTATATTATATAACTTGTAAATACTGTAAATANAAAAGTGCAAAGTATTGATCGACGTCATTTGACGTCAACGGGACTGACTGGGTTAAGACTTGTCATCATCTCTCCCGATCATGGTATGGTCCTATAAACCATGTTTTATACCGAAAACAAACTACAGTTTTGTATATATTTTTTTTCTTACGTTTTTCGTTGTACCAGCACCTCTAAGGGGACCATTATGGAATTAAGGTCATCTTGACCTTTTAATGCTATCCCTGCCACTGTAATTAGGGGTTATTTTCCTTTACGTTTTTAACATTATTTATTGTATTGTATCTATTTTTATATTATATAACTTGTAAATACTGTAAATAAATTGTGGCAAATGATACATACATACATACATACATACATACATATTGGTTTTATATGTTATGTTTATTCATATCTGAACTAAAATATGTGACACAGAGAGTCACCTCACCCAAATATTTAGCCCCCTCTTTCTAAGCCTGGTCAAAAAAGCCCCTCCTGTCCACTCGTAGCCAAATTATTAGACAAACCCTAACCCTATAGAGAGCCCCCTTCTTCTGTCAGATACAAGTGGCTACTGAAATTTTCCATTAATTTCAATAAAACAGTTTGGAATTGATCTTTATAAGTTTGAGGTTTTATAATGCTAGTTTGTATACTTGACATTTGTATATTTGTAAAATTGTATGTCTTTTCAGAAAACTGAAGATTGAGATCTTAAATTTTATTTTTTGCATATATCCTTTATACTGTAAGTTCATTTTTTGAATATATAATGTTTCTTCCCTAGTAAGCCTCCCCTTGGGGCCAAAGAGAGTTTTTATTGCATAAACAGTAGGGAAGGCCTTGAAAGAAAAAAGGCTGTGATGTACAGTAATATAGGACCCAAATCTTTAAGATGGTCGTTGTAAAATTCTATTACAGTTTTCTTTTAATCAAATGGCTTAAAGAAATTAGGGAATTTTGGTGTAAATCTGCTATGGAAATTTATTGATATCTTGATTGGTTTCAAAATGATGGCATTTATTAAATTTGAGGCTATGACATCATAAAATTTCTAAATCCTAAACCAGAAAGCTACAGATTTCTGCTTGCCACCATATTGTACCAGTTGCGCCAAAATAAACTATGCACGTTTGGCAGGCCACAATAAATCGTACACTGGGCCGATTTTGAAGATTCATGACTTAATCTTTTGCAAAAAGCCTGAATTAGATTCTAGGATTTTTTGCAAAATTTTTTGTTTCAGTTTTTAGAGCTAGAAGCGAGTTTCTCAAAATTTTCGTTTTCGAAAAAACTGAAAACAATAAAAAAACGTTGATCAAATTTTCTAAAGACTCGACATGAATGGACAGAGGGTAGACTTTTTGTGGTGATTTTGGGATTTAAATATCGATTAATTAATTTATGAAATTAATCGACACAATTAATCGATTTCTAAATCCCAAATCACCACGACAAAGTTTTCTCTTTTTCCATTCATGTCTATTCTTTAGAAAACTTGATCAACGTTTTTTGATCCTTTTCAGTGTTTTTGAGAACGAAAATTTTAAGAAACTCACATCTAGCTCTAAAAAAAATGAAAACAAAAGAATTTGCAAAATAGGCTTGAATCTAATTCAGGCTTTTTTGCTAACGATTAAGTCATGAATCTTCAAAATGGGTCCAGTGTACGATTTATTGTGGCCTGCCAAACGTGCATTGTTTACTTTGGGGCACCCCGTAAACTATGGTTTTCTTGAAGGTTATATCATTTTTCCTCTATTAGTTTAGGATTTACGATTATTTGAATGTTTTGAAAATTCTCCGTGAATTTTTTCAAAAATAATTATATTGCCACCATTTTGAAAAAGAATGAAGATATCAAAAAATTCCACTGCAGATTTACGGCAAACTACTATAAGTTTCTTTCAAGCCATTCAATTCAAAGAAGAAAGTCATAGAGTTTTACACCCACCTTTTAAAAGATTTGAGCCCTATGCTTTGTGATGTAGTTCTCTTTTTTGATACAGTAAACATTAAACATGAAAAATTTTTGATTGTCGTTTTAATTCTTTATTTATAAACCTTTGCATTTTAGGTAGGAGGCAATGGGAAAGCTAAAACATTTTTCAAATCACAGTCAGATTATACAGATGGAATGTCAATACAGGAAAAATACCATAGTAAAGCTGCTGCATTATATAGAGATAAAGTGAGTGTATTTTATAGAAATGTTATACTGTATTCTATGAAGATTGCAGATGCAAAGATACAGGGAAATTTCTGGTATACAGGCTCCTATTGTTTTCGAACAAAACATCTTTGTTCTAGCCAACATGAGGGGGGCATCTCACCCCCTCGCCCCCAAGTGTCCACCACTGTTTTGAACTTATGTTCTCATCAGAGAGTGAAATGTAATGTCATACTCTGATGAGACTGTAGTACTCTGATGAGAATATAGATATATATTATAATTATTATTAGGTTAAAGTTTGTAAAGTATGTTAATAAGTGGGCCTTAATTAGCTGTAATTTTAGTTATTGTTTCGTTTAGCCAACTCTATAATAAATAGATAGATAAATAATGATGATGATGATGATACTCTCATCGTGATTTGACTACGTAGTTAACTTAGCTTGCAATCAATATATAATGATAACTTACTTGTATACTTATATATATATATATGCAACTGTATGCATGCAATGTAAATATATGCAATTACGGGATGAATATATCAAGGTCTATCCTGTTATGAACACAACTTGTGGTGCATGTAGCTACTTTACAAAGCATACAGTTGCATTTATCACCATTCCAGCACCTTATTTGCTTTTTAAAAATTGGAAGGGTGCTGGAGTTTTTTATGTCATGTGGTAACAGCTGCCGCATTGTATTTCCAAGGAAGGCCCTTGTCTCGGTTCCAAAGGACGTAGTGCGTACTTTTGGAAGCTGCGCGTCGGTACCATGCCTTAAGTCATAGCCAGTGTTTTCCTGTGTGAAGATATCCTTCATAAGAGTTGGATTTGGATCAAATTTTGTTTTAAAAATCTCAGTCATAAGCAATTATATGGGTGGGCATTGAATTAGTTTGCTCTTGGAGAAAACCAAAATGGCTCAGGCTTTTCAAATCATTCATCGTGTCTCCTATTGCGCATGCTTGTTGTTGTAATTCTGTAATCTTCTTATCTACATCTACATCTACATAAATACTTTGCAAAACCAATGTTGACCCAAAAGTAAAATTCAAATAAAAACCTTACAGTCCTAATTTCAAAAGTTTCTAACATACATAATTAGTTACTAATTACAAAGGTCTAACTTGAAGGAATCCTTGATTGTTCTCGCGAAAAGACTACCGGGTGCGCCAAAATAAACTATGCACGTTTGGCAGGCCACAATAAATCGTACACTGGACCGATTTTGAAGATTTATGACTTAATTTTTAGCAGAAAGCCTGAATTAGATTTTAGGACTTTTTGCAAATGTTTCCGTTTTCAGTTCTTAGAGCTAGAAGTGAGGTTCTTAAAATGTTCTTTTTCGAAAACATTGACAACGATAAAAAACGTTGATCAAATTTTAAAAGATTCAATATGAATGAACAAAGAGAAAACGTTTTCAGGGGAATTTGGGAGTTTAGTACAAACTCTCGGACAGCAGATTACAATTGGTCGNAATTGGGATCTTGCAGAAAAGTTGGAAATAAAGCAGCGAGAAATAGAGGTAATTTTGTCTCTATTTTGTCTCCTGGTGCTTATGATTGGGAGGGAAATTTTTTACTTGGCAGATTTATCTTATCTCAGACTACTGGTCAATTTGTATGGGAGTCACATTACTTTAAAGGTTAGGTACAAAGGTGCAATATAAATGTATATACCGGGTGCGCCAAAATAAACTATGCACGTTTGGCAGGCCACAATAAATCGTACACTGGACCGATTTTGAAGATTTATGACTTAATTTTTAGCAGAAAGCCTGAATTAGATTTTAGGACTTTTTGCAAATGTTTCCGTTTTCAGTTCTTAGAGCTAGAAGTGAGGTTCTTAAAATGTTCTTTTTCGAAAACATTGACAACGATAAAAAACGTCGATCAAATTTTAAAAGATTCAATATGAATGAACAAAGAGAAAACGTTTTCAGGGGAATTTGGGAGTTTAGTACAAACTCTCGTACAGCAGATTACAATTGGTCGATTTCAAAATTGCAAATGACCACGAACAAGTTCTCTCTTTGTCCATTCATGTCGATTCTTTATAAAACTTGACAGATGTTTTTTTGATCGTTTTCAGTGTTTTCGAAAACTAAAATTTTAGGAAACTCATTTCTAGCTATAACAACTGAAAATGAAAAAATTTGCAAAAAATCCAAGTGTCTAATTCAGGCTTTCTGCTAACGATTAAGTCATAAATCTTCGAAATCCGTCCAGTGGACGATTTATTGTGGCCTGCCAAACGTGCATAGTTTATTTTGGCGCACCCGGTACCTCAAGCTAAATGAAGATAAATGCCATTTTTTAACATTAGGCACTTCTCATGATGAACCTGTTACAATTAAGATTTGTAATGCATCTGTGCAGAACAGCACTCAGGAAAAGTTGCTAGGTTTTACTATAGATAATAAGCTGACATTTGAGCATCATGTTGCAGGGCTCTGTCAAAAGGCTAGCATTAAGTTGTATGCTCTCTCACGCATTGCCCCCTTTATGGATCAGGACATATTTCGATATTTAATGAGAGCTTTCATAAACAGCCAGTTTCAGTATTTTCCCTNATTACAATTGGTCGATTTCAAAATTGCAAATGACCACGAACAAGTTCTCTCTTTGTCCATTCATGTCGATTCTTTATAAAACTTGACAGATGTTTTTTTGATCGTTTTCAGTGTTTTCGACAACTAAAATTTTAGGAAACTCATTTCTAGCTATAACAACTGAAAATGAAAAAATTTGCAAAAAATCCAAGTGTCTAATTCAGGCTTTCTGCTAACGATTAAGTCATAAATCTTCGAAATCCGTCCAGTGGACGATTTATTGTGGCCTGCCAAACGTGCATAGTTTATTTTGGCGCACCCGGTATTTTTATATGATTCAGTTCCACATTACATGTGTAGGAAACTAAAAGAATCAGTATTGTTTTGTCTTGTATTCTTCGTCTTTTTCATGACATAACTTGGAAGTTTTACAGCAGAATCATTTTTTACAATATCCCTGAATAATGTCAAGCGTGCTTGCTCTCTCCTCTCCTTGAGTGAAGGCAAGTTAATCTATTTCAGTTTGGCTGTCATGCACCCTGGCTCACGTTCCTTGAAATTCGTTGCAAATCTTACAGCTCTTCTTTGAATTTTTTCTATCGATTCAACTTAATTAATCATGAATCTTTTATTAGATCATTGCATTAGCTGAGGGAAGATCATGGTCTGAAGCCACATCATTTGCAAGGGACTATAAGCCACCGTCGTCAGGCAATTTTCATCATTCTCAATCCACCCCATCACTGTCAAGTAGATCCAGTGCATCGCAACGTACTCATAGCCCACATCCTAATACGACAGAGGATCTGGAGTCATTCCTTGGCATGTCAAAGTAAGTACAATATCAACATTGTCATTTTGTTTATATTCAATATAAATATTTTTACAAACAAACTACTTAAAGGAATTGAGTTCATATGAATAGCTGAGCGTTAACGCTGTCCTGAATTTGCTGACAAACCGCTGATGGCCCTTTGTAATCGCACAATAGTGCTAAAGTCATCAGTAGTGAAGACTAAAGGCTTCGTAATCGTTGCATTATCCTCGGGAATTTCTTTGGTTGAATTTCAATAGCGATTAAATCACAACTTTTGTTTTATGATTGAAAAGAAGTTCATATTGCTCACGAGCGCGCTATTTATGCGGACTCAATGCCTTTAACACACTACGTACGAGCTAGTTTACTACACTACAGGGGCGATACCACGGAGTGCAGGAGATACCACGGAGTGCAGGAGACCATGACAACTCTGCAGTCATTAACATAGAGAACGTGTAACTAAACTAAAATTAAATGTACAGCTGCGAAAAATACACATGAAAAATTTCTACTCATAAATTCTAAGATTCGTTTCACTTTGTATGTCGAGCTAACTTTGGGCAATCAGGTCTTTTTCACAAGAATGGGTGAACTGGAGATTGGATTTCGAATTGGAATGGTTTTGTGCCCAATGAGCCTAACATCCAATGTGAAACAAACTTACTTGTATCTCTTCGGGCCTCCCAAAATACTGCGTGTGCCAGAAAAGAATTTGCGCATTTTGGAAAGAGAAAGAAATGCAATAAAATGAACATGAAATAGTTTCAAAACTGTTAAAGACCAAATAAACTGAGAATTCTAGCTGGGGTTTTCTATCCTGATAACCAGCCCATTGGTTATCAGGCTAGGGTTTTCTTCTACCGCTCTCTTGTTAAAAATGATTTTGAAATTTATTAAAAGTCTGTGTCAAATTAGATCCCTCGTGAGATTTGCCATAAAGCTAAGTTGATTATGCAAAACACTGGAGCTGTTTTTATTCGCGGGCATTTTCACGTAAAATCTGATTTGAGACAGATCTGCGATAACGCAAAACTCCATTGCAAAGCACTTCTATTGGGTTTATTCGCAGGCATTTTCACGTGAAATCTGATTTGAGATCGACTTTAAGCACTTCGGCAAACATTTCCGTTTAATTTGGCTGACCGAAAACTGTAGTTAATTTTCGCGCACCCGGTATCTATCCAACAAGCTGACTTCCAAATACAGAGAACCACAGTTGTTTCTTGGCACTTTCCCAAATTGTAACTTTTAACAATATATAGTAATCAAAAGCTGGAATGAAGTAAGGGAGCTTTCATGATTAATAACAGGTAAGAAGTGGAAGCAAATTGGAAATCTTTGCTAAAAATGTTATTTCATTACATTTTCATTTTAACTTTTTTGGGCGTGGTAGCCCCTAAGTTTAGATAACTGCTTTTATGGGGCCATGCATACAAATATACAACTGAATTTAAAACCTAATTACAATATTAATCAAACTACTAACGAAAAGGCTAAATAAGATCAAAGAAGAGAAAAAGTTCTGGCTCTCAAGATGTGGTCAATGAAAGTTTCTTTAGCTCAGCAGTGAAGGTTTTTAAAGAAGTAGATGATTTAGCTTCTTTACTTAGGCCATTCCAAAGCTGTGTCCCGCGATATGAAAAGCTCTTTTAGCCTAACGACGTCTTTAAAAGGGACCCTTAAATTGACTTCAGCGTTCCTGAGAGAGCGAGAAGTAGACCTATTAACTCTCGTTAAACCCCTGTATAGTAGTTATATAAGATTTCAGGTCTCATCTGATTTTTCTGCAAACATTTCAGAGCCCAGAAAATGGAACCCAGACAATGAATAACAATGCCTTGTTCAGCATTGAAAATATCAGGTGACTTAAAGATAGAATAAACCAATGTCTAACTTTGCATAAACCTGAGAAATAAATAGGAGCAAAGTATGCAGAATTCAAAACATTATTGAAAACATTAGAATATTTGGCATTTCAATTTCAGACCCCAGCATAAATTCCTCTAAAATTTCAGACCCCTCCTTTTTGCTCCCGCCCCTGTCCCTTTTATGATTCATGACCGCTCCGTAAAGAATATCGCAGATATAATCAACGGAAGCTTATAAACAAGATGGGTTTCATCTTTGCGGTGCTTGAATGAATGCCCTCAAGGTATATCTGATTTCATTGATTTGATCTGCGATATCCGAGAAGATCTGAGTGCAGTTAATCGCAGACATTTATGTTTGCAATCGAAATTTCCTATGTTTACAAGCGAAAAATGATCGAATGGACTGCATGCCATGCCACCCTGATGTTTTCAGTTCTTCACTAATTAATGGTGCGTGTGAATGCACTTTGCGGAACAATGAACATATTTTTCTTTCGACTTTTAATAACTAGTTGGCGGCTTTTTTCATTGCTGAAGTGCAACTTGCGTGGTAGTGATGAAATTTCATTCTTACTCAAATTTTGAAAACAGCTAAGAGATCTAATTAAGTTTAAATTTAGAAAACGGCTGAGAGATCTTACAAGTCTAAAAGGACTAGACATGGTTAAATATGATGGCGGGTAAAGGAATCTCCCACATACGACTCAAATCTATTTTTATTCATGCAAACGACATGTCACGTGACTCTACAGGGTGTCCCAAAAAACATGTGCGGCGTTTGAATGGCTACTGTGGAAGAGCCATAAATCTAACTTTCCTGTTTTTCAGATTTGTGAATAGAAGAGGTTTCAACCTAGAGTTTGGCACCGGGTTTGTGCAAATCTGACAAGTGGTTGCTGATTTATTGAGAAAGAAAGTCACAATCACTGGTTGCTTCAAAACCAGAGGATTTTATCTCCGTACTTAACCTTATAACTTGAATTTTAACATTAAATGAACTTAAACTTTACAATTATGCCTGAAAACGCTTTTTGGAGTAATTAATGACCATATTCTTCAAGAATATCGACCAATTAGCATGCTGAACGCAATATTGTTGGTTTAAAACGACTTTATCACTTTTGAGAAGCAAAATATCCGATGGACGCATGACATGGCCTGAAGCACTTGTGTTGCACATTTCCATTCCTAGCAACCGTAGGAATGTCCAATATTCTTGGTTGTCACAAAATTCAATGTATGACTATCTGTCTCACGTATGAACATCAGAAAACAGGGCTAGGTATGTTTTTTTTTCAATCAATTTCGTTGATTTTAACCCAATGGACAATAATGAATCCTCTGGTTTTGAGGCAGCCAATAATTTTGTCTTTCTTGCTCCATAAATCAGCAACTAGCGATCAGATTTACTCAAAGTCGGTGTCAACCTTTAATTGGAAGTCTCTTCTGTCAAGAACCTGAAAAAACAGAAAGATTGTATTTATGGCAACAAGGACAGATTTGGTAAGACGATAGCACGAGTTGGTTTTGATTGACACCGCAATTCAAAGCGATTAGCGATCGCAGACAAAGGAAATTCTCTCAACCAGAAATTCAAAACAAATAAAGCCGCAAAAGTTTCTCTGATACCCAAGTAGCTAGTGCGCTCGTTGTGCATTCCAGAAATTGTTTTTAAGAGCAAACACGAGCATAGATCGAGAGAAGAAGGATATATCTACACATCTGCACGGGCATTTAATTCATTTTACTCAAAAGCCGATTGGGAGGCGATTCAATTCTCTTATCTTTTTGGGTGTAATTAAAACACTTACTGCTCAGCTTCTGAACCAAAGAAATAAAATGCCTGAGGTAGATGTTTAGATATATCCTTCCTCTTTCGATATACACTCATGTTTGCTCTTAAAAACAATTTCTGGAATGCACAACGAGCGCACTAGCTNAGGAAATTCTCTCAACCAGAAATTCAAAACAAATAAAGCCGCAAAAGTTTCTCTGATACCCAAGTAGCTAGTGCGCTCGTTGTGCATTCCAGAAATTGTTTTTAAGAGCAAACACGAGCATAGATCGAGAGAAGAAGGATATATCTACACATCTGCACGGGCATTTAATTCATTTTACTCAAAAGCCGATTGGGAGGCGATTCAATTCTCTTATCTTTTTGGGTGTAATTAAAACACTTACTGCTCAGCTTCTGAACCAAAGAAATAAAATGCCTGAGGTAGATGTTTAGATATATCCTTCCTCTTTCGATATACACTCATGTTTGCTCTTAAAAACAATTTCTGGAATGCACAACGAGCGCACTAGCTACTTGGGTTTCAGAGAAACTTTTGCGGCTTTGTTTGTTTTGAATTTCTGGTTGAGAGATTTTCCTTTGTCTGTGATCGCTAATCGCTTTGAATTGTGGTGTCAATCAAAACCAACTCGTGCTATTGTCTTACCAAATCTGTCCTTGTTATTTATGGCTGCTCCGTAGAAGCCACTCAAACAGCGCACATGTTTTTTGGGACACCCTGTATCAATTCACCATCGCAAATCAGACTTGAGCTAAATGGAGCAATTTCAAAATTTGGTGTCGTACCGGGATTTTGACACTGTCTCGCTTTATTTATGGAAGTCAATCAACACACCTTTTATCTATTCTGAAAAGAATCAGAATCGAAGGATATTTGGCTACATTTTGTAGGATTTTCGAATGTGCACAACAGTGATAGAAGCTCTAACGCCACTCGATCGAGCCCCGCGTAAGAAAATGTATAAAAATGACGCTCGATCTAGGCTCTTTTGTACCGGGTGACCCAAAAAAAATGACCCAACGCAATCTGTTATAGAAGCAAAAGTAAGTGGCCGATTGAAATGTTTCAAACCTTTTTATGTCGCTAAAAGACCAGCCTACATTATGAGATTTTTTCGCAATTTTTTTGGGCACGGTACATTTCCTGAATTAAGGATTTGAGGAAAAGGGCATGCTTAAAATCCTCAAAATGTCGATTTAAAACCATTTCAGATCTTCAAAACAATGAGGAGCATGCTTCATTTCAGCTTGAGAATATCTTTAGGTACCTAGGTACCATAACAATTGCTCTGAAAACTTCCGACTGAGTTGCCTATTCCCAGGTTGAATTGAAACACGTTCCTCATTGTTTTGAAGATCTGAAATTGTGTTAAATCGATCCCCTGTTTTTGATGACACTTTGAGGATTCAAGCATGCCCTTTTCCTCAAAATCCTTAATTCAGGAAATTTACCTTCCCCAAAAAAACTGCGAAAAATATTCATAACGTAGGCTAATCTGTTAGCGACAGAACAACGTTTGAAGCATTTCAATCGGCCATTTACTTAATTTTCTGTAACAGATTGGGTTAGGTCATTTTTTTTGGGTCACCCGAGAGAATAGCTAAAAGGTCTATTGTAAGAGCTCGGAAGCTGTTCAATAATTCTAAAACTTTAGTGGATAGATAGGTGATAGCCGTGATAGTCCCAAGTGAACGCGATCATATGGCAACCTCTTTAGATACCCAGAGAATGTTGGAGTGATAAACAAGGGCAGATTTTGTAATACAATAGCATCAGTTGCTCTTTAGTGATACCTCAATTCAAAGCGATTAGCCACTTAAGACAAAGGAAATTCTCTCTCTATCAGTAATTCGAAACAAATAAAGCCGCAAAAGTTGTCCGAAACCAGTGGGGCAAACTCTCGCCTTGTGTACGCGAAAGGTGGATTTTAAGAGAAGTTAGGTGATTATAACGAAAGAAGAAGGGTTGATCTAAAGCTCTACCTGGCGGATTGTTTATTTGATTCAAGAACTTTATGGTAAAGCTCTGTCGCTTAGATTATGTTTATTTGATTTAGGAGCTGTTTTGTAATCGTTTCATTTAAGCCCTAAATGCGCGAGAATTGCAATGCCTTCTGCTCATCTTCTGAATCAAACAAGCAATATCCGACAAGCAGAACTTTAGATTTGCCCTTTTTCTTTCGTTATAAGCACATAATTTCTCTTAAAAATCACCTTTCGCATGCACGAGGCGAGAGTTCGCCCTACTGGTTTTGGGGCAACTTTGGTGGCTTTGTTTGTCTTGAATTACTTGTGAGAGAATTCCCTTTGTCTGCAGTCGCTAATCGCTTTGAATTGAGGTGTCAATCACAAGCAACTTATGCTATTGTATTACAAAATCTGTCCTTGTTGGAGTGATAAGACAGATAGATATAGTCTGATTACGATTTAGCTGTGGGGTTTGATTGCTGGCAGATTTGATTTGGCATATTTTGAAAGATTTTGAAATGAAGCATTTTTATACAATTGTTTGAAATTGCGACGCAAACACCGCTCCGCTGAGAACGACAAACAGAATTGTTTTTTCTTAGTTGACATGTTTGTTGCAAAGGTGTCATTTTATTTATTTAATCCATATTTATGTTATTTACAATGGTAATGAGAAATATACTGATTCAAACGAACTATTTACAAAAGAATACTTTATACGAAAATTAGCGGCATATTTTGCAGGTGCATTTGTCTCCAGCCCAGCGTTTGATGTTGTTTTTTGAAAGCTGTTGTTGGCTCATTTTTGACACTATCATCGAGGGTGTTCCAGAGGAATTTCCTTCTAAAACACAGTGATTCTTGCCTAAAGCCCTGTGTCTTTATTTGTGGCAGTTTTCATAGATTTTGTATCCTTAGATTATAAGTTACATGCTTCTTTTCATGAAATTCCCATACAAGCGATGGGTTAAAATGATTCATTGACTTGTAAATATCATAAGTTTATAGTAATCCGATGCATGGTCTTAGAGTTAAAATGCTGAAAAGTTTATTCAGATTTGACGACCCCCCGTTTTTGTTTCCGTTGCTTAATCTTATCAAACTTGTGCTCATTTAGTGACTACGTCATTACGTTCTAGAAAATGTTTTGTCTGTTTTGCTAGGATAAGCAGATCGAGAGATATTTGAGTTTAAAACTGGGAAGATTTTTATGAGACATGCTATACAAAAACAAATGTGAAAATGTTCCTTTAAAGGTTCTGTTTCATCCAGCATGCCTTGCACCTTGTTTCATCCAGCACGGGCCATGAAAATATGGCGACAACAAAGGCCAACCAAGAGGCGGCACGTGCAAGGCATGCTGGAGGAAACAAACCCTTTAAGAAGTGAATATTGAGAAATTTCAGATTGTAGGTTCTTGGATGAGGAAGGTTCTTATAAGCGGACTTTTACTGTAGAACGGCCCCAAACGGTCTTGAAATACACATATTTTTTTCATAGGAAACTGCCCATAAGAAACTCAACTCTCAGATCGCCAAAAAATTAAGAAACTCCAGTACTGGAAAAATATAAGTTAAGAAACTATTTATTTTGATAAAGGACATCGTTGGCATATTTTTACTTCACTTTCACTTGTTTCCTGTATCATATTACTTGGAAGGTATTTGAGTAATGTTTAAACATTGGAAAGGCTTAAAACCTTGTTTTGAAATGTTCACGAGGGCACGGGCATTGAACATGAAGATTGTTATGGAACCTCGTAAGAAACTCTGAGTACTGAAAATCTGATAATTTTAAGAAGCTTTCAGTACTGGCCCAAATTCTTAGTTTCTTATAGAAAAATACGTATCGTGCTTTATGCTTTGTATTGTGAGAAGCAGAAGTACCCGAAATCACAAGTTTTGTCGTCAACGAGTGTTCATTTGTATTTTCTCAAGAAAAAGACATATTTTATAGACAAAGGAGGAGGAGCTATAGACCTCTATTTTGCGTAAGTAAATAAACGCACAGCACATTGAGCTGATTTGACTGTTCTTTTTCCCGCAATTTTACACGTGCTTGCGTGTGAAACACGGAGGATAAACCGACCTATCTAGACTATTTAGAATGTTGTGAATATTACGGAAATCAGATTAGAGTCAATAATCTACTGTAAGGTGGAGGGAGTTCTTCTTTCTGAGACGCCTAAGTTGATCTTTTCTTAATAGTGTTCTGATGCAGATCTTGTTGTTTGGCGATAAAAATCTCTCCAACGAACTTAACAAAAATATACTCCTTCTGACTCTAAAATTTATCCACAAATCTGGTCGATTCGGTTAGAAAATTCCAAAGAACTCCGTTATAAGTCACTTCATCACAGCCACAATGTTACATGTCCCATTTTAGTTTATTTCGCTTTTGTTCTTGTTTTTCTTTAGTTAAGTCATGTATTTTAAACGTCAATCTCAAATTAGATGCCACGCAATATTTGCGACAATGCCTAATTTACCAATCCAAACATAAGTCAACCAGGCCGCAGATATTTCTCGTGGCAAGTAATTTGAGACAGACTATATGGTAGTTTTAGCTCCATGTTTAAATGGCCTCGGGGTATTCACAGCCTTTTGGTCCTAGTGGTATCGTTCCTGTAGTATTGTATAGTAATTTGTAGGTAGTGTAAGTAATATATATTGAATTTTTCAGTGGATATATAGAAAAGAAATCTTTTCATAACTAATGTATATTTAAACAAATGATTCGTGGTACAAAATTTAAAAATAGTCTTAAATAACGGACTCATCATATTAAACCCATAAACGCAACAAAAACACCGAAATCAGATTCGAAATCAGTAGAAAGAAAACTGTTAACTCCTGTAAGAGAAACAATAACCAAAAATAAACCTGTAACAAGAGAAAAACTGTTAAATCCTGCAAGACGAAACCGAATTTTTTTAAAAAACTAAATCTTTCCACACACGGTAAAATTGCCTTGCTCATTTCATTCAACTCTTTGTGAAAAGCCAGTCTTGACGATTCCTACTAATTTTCTACAAAAGGAAAATTGAAGAGACTTCTACACACTGTAAAAATTTCCCTCATTGTTTCATTCAGCTGTTTGTGAAAAGCCTGTCTCAACAATTCCTGCTTTTCTACAATAACAGAATTGAGGAAATCGTCACACACGGTAAAATTGCCTTGCTCTTTTCATTCAACTCTTTATGCGAAGCTAGTCTCAACAATTCCTACTAATTTTCTACAAGAACAAAATTGAGGAAATTTCCACACCCGGTAAAATTGCCTTGCTCATTTCATTCAACTCTTTGTGCAAAGCCAGTCTCGACGATTCCTACTAATTTTCTACAAAAGGAAAATTGAGGAGACTTCTACACACTGAACAGATTGCCTTCATGTTTTCATTCAACTCTTTGTGAAAAGCCAGTCTCAGCAATTCCTACTAATTTTCTACTATAACAAATTTGAGCAAATTTCCACACACTGAAAATTGCCTTGCTCATTTCATTCAATTCTATATGCAAAGACTGTCTCAGCAATTCCTACTAATTTTCTACTATAACAAATTTGAGTAAATTTCCACACACTGAAAATTGCCTTGCTCATTTCATTCAATTCTTTATGCAAAGCCTGTCTCAGCAATTCCTACTAATTTTCTACTATAACAAATTTGAGTAAATTTCCACACACTGAAAATTGCCTTGCTCATTTCATTCAATTCTTTATGCAAAG
>REGL01000262.1:284800-310122 GCA_004194395.1 Aurelia aurita complex sp. Pacific
CATTCAATTCTTATGCAAAGCCAGTCTCGACGATTCCTACTAATTTTCTACAAAAAGAAAATTGAGGAGACTTCTACACACTGAACAGATTGCCTTCATGTTTTCATTCAACTCTTTGTGAAAAGCCAGTCTCAGCAATTCCTACTAATTTTCTACTATGACAAATTTGAGCAAATTTCCACACACTGAAAATTGCCTTGCTCATTTCATTCAATTCTTTATGCAAAGCCAGTCTCGACGATTCCTACTAATTTTCTACAAAAAGAAACTTGAAGAGACTTCTACACACTGCACAGATTGCCTTCATTTTTTCATTCTACTCTTTGTGAAAAGCCTGTCTCAACAATTCCTGCTAATTTTCTGCGATAACAAAATTAAGAAAATTTCCAGATACGGTGAAACGGCCCTCGTGTTTTTATTCCATTTGTTTATCCCTATAGCGATGGTTGCTCATGCTCAGTCTAATATGTCTCTAATGCACTTTAAAGGAGCTTTCCATCAATAATACACAATGTGTTGACTGAGCGTCTAATCCATTCATTTCACAATGTTCAATAGCATTTTCATATTACTGTGATTTTGGCGTTTTACGATTATTAAAAGTGCGTCGGCGTTTTGAGTTCTCGCTGATAGTGTGCAGATGGCCAAAATCTACGACTTCGACAGTTGGTCTTCCACTAACATCTGATTCTCGTAGCCAGGGGTGTGTCGTAAATTAAGCAAGGGGGTTTGTACTTTGAATTCTCGAACAGACCTTTCAGCTGTACCATCGGTGGTTAGACGAGCAGTAGTGCTTGATTTCCGCAGTTTTGTTCTTTTGCGGAAGAAAACATTATTAGAGTATTCGTTATCTCTTCCGCAGAACTATATAAATTATTCCTCCGCAGGTACATATTAATTGCAGCGTTGCTACATAGAAACATACCAGCAGTGTCTAGCTACCCATGGCTAAGCTTTCAGCTAAATGGTGATTCAAAACAGGTGTCAATAACATTCGATTTCAGGAAGCTTGGTACGATCGACGATCTCTTACAAAATTGTCAGACCCTTGTGAAAAAGCTACGTTTTTCGGAAATCGTGCCCCCCCCCCCATTTCAAAGTTGTTTGCTTTGGCGAATCATTCTTCTGGTCTATTGGCATAAAAAACCTTTTTACATTGCAATGAGCAACGGAGGGGGGGGGGGGGTGAGGGTGGCCAAAATGTAAGTTTTTTGAAAAGGGGTCTGCACTTTTGGTAGCTTGTACGCAATTTCATCATCCCTCTCCGGAAGAAGTAAACTAGCGATCACCTATTATTGAGCTTACTTGGTTCTTGAAGCAACTGCAAATAGTATAGGCACCAAATCTTTGAAAAGGTTGGTGTAAAGTTCAATGACCTATTTCTTTGAACTGAATGGCTTCAAAGAAACTTTTGCTATTTTGCTATGATTCTGCCGTTGGACTTTTCTGAAATCTTCAACATTTTCAGAATTTGAGTGTTTTCCTCCTTTTTCGAGAATTCAAGAAAAATTTTCAAAAACATTTCAAACCATCGTAATGTCTAAACTGTTTGATGTAACATGAAATAATTTCCTAGAAAGGCTTAGTTTATGAATGTCTACAATATAGTATCAAGCAAAAATCTGTCATTTTTGTGGTTTATGATTTAGAGATTTGATGACGTCACATCCTCAGATGAGCTGAAATATGAATATGCTGTAATTTAAAGAATATTCGAATTTTTCAAAAAGTCCAACGGTAGAATTATAGATAGGTAGCTAAAGTTTCTTTTAAGCCACCCAATTGGAAGAAATAGGACATAGAATTTTACACCCACCTTTTTACGCTGATTTAAAGATTTTAAACTAATGTTACTGCAAATGACGATTTTATATATATATAAAAAAAATGACGAAAATTTTGCGACTTGCAACATCATAGGATTTTATTGACTTTCAAAAATTTTTACTTTTAATGGGTCAGCTGGAACAGTTAAAAAGCTAGCTTAAATGTGAGAATTTACTTGATAAAATCGTTCGTGTTATTGACGTCAACAGCTTGTCAATGATTTTGATCCCTTCCCACTTGCGAGCTTCTTATATCTCCAATCTATTATTTTCGTCTGTTCAAGATCCGCTCCCCTCCTCCTGACGACATCAGGTCAACTCCTAGCTTGGGTCATAATGCTTAAAAATCAGTTGACTGAGATCAATACACGTTTTCATAAGAAACTTGGACGAGGCCATAGTTAAATATTTCTGAATTTCAACACTAAATTGTCCGATTTTATACTAATACCGGATGAATCAGAAAGAAGGCCCGGCGTTTGAAAGGGTACTGCTCCCTGAATGTATAAGCAATAATATTTTGCAATATCTAGTTGAATAACTAACATGTTAAATAACTTTTAGAATTTTTCCTGGTTGAAATCGGTCGCTCCGTTAAGATTTTACAGCACAATTTTTATCAAGAAAAGGAGTTTCATTAGTCTCAAAACATAGATCTCAGTGAATATGACTGAATAAGGTCCAGCGACAAGCGACAATTTTGCCATTACATTTTTTAATTCAGCTCTTGAAAGTTTCTTAGGTCTAGAATCGAGCATACCTCAAATCTTTCAAATCTTTAAAAAGGTGGGTGTAAAATTCTATGACATTTTTTTGAATTGAATGGCTTGAAAGGAACTTGTTGTAAATCTGCCGTGGAAATTTTTTGATATCTTGATTCTTTTCGAAATGGCCGCAATTTATTCATTTTTGAAAAATTCATGGAAAATTGAGAAAAAAATTTAGATCATCATATATCCTAAACCAAAAAAGCTACAGATTTCTGCTTGCCATGATATTGTAGACCTTCATAAACTATTGGTTTCTTCAAGGTTACATAATTTTTCCTCTGTTGGTTTAGAATTTATGATGATTTGAATTTTTTCAAAATTTTCCATGAATTTTTTCAAAAAGTTGTTAAATTGCGGCCATTTTGAGAAAAAAAAATCAAGATATCAAAAAATTTCCGTGGCAGATTTACGACAAAATACCACAACTTCTTTTCAAGTCATTCAATTCAAAGAAACTGTCATAGAATTTCACACGCACCTTCTGAAAGATTTGAGAGATTTGAGCCCTATGCTAAACCAAAGTCAAACTTTTCTAGCAGCTCAGCTGCTGCAGTGTGGATCCATACTTTCCGTTTAGGCCAAATTTTATTTTCAGACAATCTCAAATTGTAGCATGCCCGCAAAGAACCCTGGGTGCCATTGGCTCTTTAAGTGGTCCAAAATAGCAGTGTTCAACTGTGCATCGTTATCAGATAATTTTTAAAATTCAAGGTTTCCACACGTAAATGTCCTGTATTGTTGTACAATCATGTTACTTTACAGATGCAGCACTCGATAATTAAACATTTATACCCGATGCTGTAATTAGATTTAATGAAATTTAGCTGGGAAGCAATTTCCAGAAGCGTTTTCTGATCTCAGTCTCTAGCGAGGAAACTGCGAAATTAGAGCTGAAATTTCGCTATACTCGCAACTGAGTTGTTTTTATCCATGTTGCAGCTTGCCTAAGTGAATAGAAAGTATTACTTTCTACGCAATTTCTGCAAAGGGAAGACTGCAAGGCTACGCCTTAACCCACTTAAAGCATCTTCTTTGGTTTGCTTATTTGATTAGATGTGGGGACAAGTCGTTATCTTGCTGTTGTAGGAAGTATTTCACATATAATTATCGCTGTTCGAGAAAGAGCATAATGTCCTGATTTTCGTCATACAGACTAATGATGATAGCCAGGTTATCACTATGTGGAATTCAGGAAGGAATTCAAATTAAAATGATTGGTCCAGTGACGCAGATTTATGCAACATGAGCATAGAGGAAAAATGCTCTATAGGTTATAGGCTAACATTTACTTCATAGCAAAGATTATGAAAAATAAAATAATTTTTAGAGATCAATATGAATCTTTTACATGACTGGTTATTCTTTTCTTTGCAGACTTGAAATAGATTCCCAGAAGAGTAATTTTTTCAACAAGAAGCAAGAAGAAAATGCCAAGAGACCAGAGTGAGTAAAGTTTGATATACAGTTTGTTAAGCCTGGTTTCTATTTGAACTTTTTCTGCTCTTTGTTACTTGTTTTTTATGCATTCCACTAAAAAGGTTTATAATGTACATATTACTACACTACCGGGTGTCTCAAAAAAAGTACCCCCTTTTGACTGAACAAGGCAACAAAACGATAATATTTCGGGACTTTTTGAATTCATGGCTACATTTGTTGGTGTTCAACTTAAATGCACATACCTTGCATTTGGAAATCGATTACCAAACACCGGATATATGAGTTCAGAAGGTGAAAATTTGGAGTGCACCTGAAACCAGAGGTTTTGAGAAATGGCCTAGCCATAATTTGACAACAAACAGGCATTTTGCAAACGAATTTTCGACTTTGACCTTTACTTTTTGAAAAGATTTATACCTTGAATTACTTCAATTGTTCTTGAAGTAATTTTTCTTTTGAGGAAACAGTCCTTGCATTGCATTCGATCCCAAGTGTTTTGCATTAAAGAAGAGGAAAAGGAGCACATGCATTCTTATTTAGGAGATGTGGCACGACATTATCACTCTTACCACATTTTTACTATATTTGTTTAATCAGCGCCATGTCCATGATTCTGCTATTCTTTTCAAAAGCAAAACACGGAAACTTAAAGTCTACAGGTACTCTGGAAAATGTCCACGATACAAATCTCGACTAGGCCCTTTTTCAAAACCTCTGGTTTTGGGTGCACTGTAAATTTTGACTTTGCGAACCTGTATCTCCGGTGTTTGGTGGACGATTTCTAAATGCAAGGTACGTGCATCTAAGTTGAACATTGATCAATTTAGCTGCGAAGTCAGGGAGCAATGATATCTTATTGCTTGGTTCCTATTTCCAGTCAAAAGGGGTACTTTTTTCTGAGACACCCGGTACATACATACAAATTACTTTACGATACTACTAAAGTACAACCAAAACAAGATAGAGTAACACTATTTTTGGCCATAGAACTACGATTATTTTCCAAATAATGCAAACTAGACATCATTCGAAAGAGCTTAGCGAGCTGAACTTGTTTCTTGCAAGTATCGTAAATAGTCCCTTGGGAATTTTTCAAACTTCCTATACTTCATTCGAAAGTTCAGGTCTTCGCAAACAGTTATATGGACTTAGAATTTGCATAAAGTGACTGGTTTGATTGTCGCCTGTCACCAAATGCACTGTGGTCAGTTTTTTTGCTCCTATGCTTTCTTAATAAAATTTGACAGAAATAACCTCGACCAGCGGCTATTCTGGAGCTCACTATTTCATAAGAAACGACTTTTACCGTATTCTGCTTGCAGATTCCTAATCAGGAGGCATCACAGTTTCATAGGATGCCATTTTTGTTTTGCAAGGAAGATAAAAAATACACTTCAAATAATTCCCAAGGGACTGAGCACCCCATAAAGTCAACAAAATTTCATGATGCTTGAAAGATTCAAATTCTGCGCTCAGATCTGCTTTAAATGATACCAAGCATGCAGTGTTTTGCAATATAATGGTGGTTCTATGACCACGAGTGTAGCGAAGAACTATGACTACCCCTCAGTCATTACATCAATGCTAACTACGATACATTAATACATACACTCTTTTTCTTTATAAGAATACTATAATTTATTTTTTTTCCAGCCTCGATATTCTTAAGAAATGTTGTTTTGAGCCTGAATATATTCTTAAAGTATTCTTATTTTCTTAAATTTTGATATGGTCAGGGGAACATAGTTAAATGAAATTTCAGTCATGGTATTCTCTGTTATGAACATCGCAAAACAAGCAACTGCCGAGAAGTGAGACACAAATATGCGAGTTGAGGCTGAGCAATATCCTTAAACATTATTCTTATAAAAAAGAGTGCATAGACCAGAATAGAAAATTAACTAATGCCTATCATGTCAGAAGAGAAGACCACAGTCCAGAAACATAGAACAGTTTCATTTTACATTGTCGGTATCCACTTGCGTGAGAGTGCATCAGTTTTTGACTTTGAATGGTGCTTGGAACATTTGAAACACCAAGAGGTTGTGATGCCTCTCTATGCAAATTCTCACCAAGGCATAAACAAACTTCAGGTTTCCAGATTGAACTCTTCATCTATGGCAATGTACCTACAAAAACACATCTACGGACGAATTTAAAGAGAAGTAAAAAGACATGGAGGACGTGGTGGTTTCACGTTGTGTGAAGAAAAAGTCAGCGACATGAGCACCAAATAGAAACGGTCTCTGAAATACAAAAATAGCAAGAAAGAGCAACCAAGAGTAACAGAAAGTAATGGAAACACTCATGTAAAACCAAAACAAGCAACAACAAGCAAGACAGAGCATTTCGAGGACGAGCAACGAAAGACCCAAGCGAGCAACAGAAAGTCGACACTAAGACCAGGCTTTATGGCCTCAATGTCTCATTCTTTATTGTCTCGTTTTTGCTTCTCAATTTATTCTCAATATATGGTATGCTTTGCTTTGTTCAGAAAGTGCTGCGCCCCCGCAAAACATTAACGCTGCACAGGCCCCTTTAAATAATGTCAAATATCAATTCAGCCAGGATAGCTTCGCCTGCACGTGGATCCTCGTAGGCTAGGATGGCTTGCCTGCAGGGTTCTTATGCAAAATCAAGCATGCGGACGAGCGTGCCAGGCTGACTTTGAACCAGGCCAGCTCTCCTCAGTTACACAGGGCCATAGATAGAAGGAGGTCCAGGCTAATTTTGACTGCTGAAACTAAATCATTTTCTTATGAACCAACCTGCAAGACAACCTTCATCAGTTTCGTCGAAATTTTTATATGTTTGTTTTGTTTGTAGGGGCTTACCTCCTAGTCAAGGTGGAAAATATGTGGGATTTGGAAGTGCGCCTGTGCAGAGTCAGAAGAATGCTGATTCAGGTAGGTTATTTTGAATATTTGTATATCAGAGCTCGGGATGAGAAGGTTAGAGTTCGAAATACTTTCAAAATTGCGCCGTAGCGAGTATTGCCTTGCTATAGAAAAGGAAGGCATTTTAGGCCCCCCTTAGAAAGAGAGAGAAGATTATGCAAATCCTGCCAAAACATGGTTAAAAATGAGACAAACTTCATCCTCTCATGCCAAAAGTAATGTCGCTGAACATAGAATGTTGCTAAAATGGAACTCGAAATCTCTGCCTCAATTTGAAGAGTATACAAACCGATGAACAAAAGCTTGTATACTGAATGTCCAACGGAGACGAACTCCTTCTATGAAATTTGTCTAAACTTCTTCATGCCATACAGCAAACGCATCACTTTAGAAAACGATATACAATAAGCTATCTCAATCTCTTCTTTCTCGTACTTTTGAACAGATCTTTGAACAGATTTTAACATATCTTTTACAGGAGTTAACAGTCTTCTTTCTACTGATTTCGGTGTTTTTTTGCGCTTATGGGTTTCATATGATGAGTCCGTTATTTAAGGCGATACGCCAATGTTATTTGGGGGAGTCTTCCTAAATCAAAATTGAATACCCTCCAACGTCTGCAGGACAGAGCCCGTTCGATTATTGATAAGGCCAGAAGGTGAAGGTGAAGGTGAAGGTGAAGTTGCGGTTTTTAGCGCCAAGCGCTGGGATCGCAGAAGTAGAGAAGTCCTAATCGAGTCCGCGACCCCTTGTCATGACGCCCAAGTGGTGAGGCTCTGCCTGGTATCGAACCCTCTCCGCCTGACTGTTCTGGCTGCAAAGTCAGAGGATTACACCACTGCGCCACAACACCTTCAAAGACAATTAAAAGACAATTGGTCTCATAATTAGTTGACCGTTGAACAACTAATAAACTTTGATCGATCAGTTATGACATATAAAGTAATCAACAGGCAATGTCCCGAAAGCCTTTGGGGTAAATACCATCATAGGACCCAGCATTCCAACTACAGAACAAGGAATTGCAGGGACCTACAAATCCCAAGAAATAATCTTGAATATGTCAAGAAAGGCTTTCACTATTCGGCTCTGAAAATTTGGAACAATAAACCCATCAATATCAGAGAGCTCCCTACACTTAGTAGATTCAAAAAACAATTGAAAAGTTATTATATGAGCTGAACACAAACTAAAACACGACGCCCTGGAAGAGCAGCTGCTACTACATAGATTACTGTACATAATTTTGCTTTAACTGTATATAGACTATATTAATGTAATTAGGATATTTATTTTCTTATTTAAGTATTGCGTTTGTTAGCTGAAGGGTTTTTGTGTATAAATAATTTAAAATGAAAAATGAAAATGAAAAATGAAAATGAAGGCTATTTTCAAATGTTGTAGCATGAATCATTTGTTTACATATTTGTGAACAGTTTAGCTGCAATCTTTATTTTGTACTCCTTGTATTGTATTTAATCATCTTTTGCTACACTACTGTAGCTCTCGTTGACCATGTATCTCATTATATTACGTCTATGATGAGAAAAAAGAAAGAAACCGGGAACAGGAAATAGCGATAGTCATATTGTGACGTTTTCGAAAATTGTTGACATCTTCAGAGGTAGACTTACTCCACTCGTCCCAAAGTTTTCATTCCATTCAATTTTCGTTCAAACATTGGGACTCATGAGTTAATGGCTGAATTCTTTGCCCGAGATTCGATATGGCCTAAATTCCTTTGTATGTTGTTGTTGTTGTTGTTGTTGTTGTTGTTGTTGTTGTTGTTACAATTCAGTTCAATATATTGTTGTTGCTGGGACTGGGACCCCTGTATTGAGTCTATTTCAGAAGAAGCTCGGTGAAAATCTCAAAGACTAAGCCATCAGCGTAGCTATCAAGCGAACACTATTCGAGTCATTGTCATTAACGATTTTGGCGTTCCTGTACACACATTTTTAGAAACTTAGTGTTTTGAGGTCAACGTCTACAGGGAAACAGGAGCACTTCGATATCAGGATTCGAAACCGTAACTGCGTCATTATTAAGGCCAACAGTTTCTCTGATGTTTTTGCCAAATGCCTTCTCACATTAGTAGCCTTAAATCTTTTGTTTTTCAATAAGAATCGAGGGCTTATACAATTTGACAGCAAGAAGGGAGTCTCCTGTGTCAAGCCTAATTGGGGATATGTTTATTTAAAATTTTCAATCGTCTTAGCTTCGGCAGACTGGAGAGTTCAAGTTGTGTTTGGGAACTCTATATTCGTAGCCCCTGTTATCCAGGTTAATTCCCCTAAATTTTTTCAGACACCTGGATGAAATCTACTTTCCGTTGTTGTTCGAAGCTCCAGCAGGCTATTACTAACATACATAATCAGGAGTTCGTTCAGAAAACTAAACTTTTTCGGCAAATTAATGCGGCCTAAG
The DNA here is from genome assembly GCA_004194395.1 of Aurelia aurita complex sp. Pacific. Lineage (NCBI taxonomy): Eukaryota > Metazoa > Cnidaria > Scyphozoa > Semaeostomeae > Ulmaridae > Aurelia > Aurelia aurita complex sp. Pacific. The sequence continues at coordinate 294,161 of REGL01000262.1, forward strand.
ACCTAGCCGGTAAGTTAAGAGGGCACGTGTTCAACTTAGGCGGCTTCTTGAAACTGCGAAGATCTCACTGTTGATGTACCGGGTGAGTCAAAAAAAACGTGGGGTGTTTGGCGGACTGTGACGTTGCTTGTAGCCACCCGATCGTCGTGAAATAAATTTGTCCATGCAGCAAAAGGTCTAACTTAGATTATAAGCCTAGTCTCATTAAAATCGGTCACTTGGTGCATTAGTTAAAACGTATTTTCTTTGTAAGGCCTTGTATGGGAGTCTTGCAAACTGATGGAATCTTTAGCCAAGGCCCTTCAGCATTTTAGCCTTACCAAAGTTAGAGATACATGTGGTATTATCAGGAGAGAAAACACTATTTCCTAACTATTTCATTCTCCTCTGATAATACCACGTGTATCTGTAACTTTGGCAAGGCTAAAATGCTGAATGGCCTTGCTGGCTAAAGATTCCATCAGTTTGCAAGACTCCCATACAAAGCCTTACGAAGAAAATACGTTTTAACTAATGCACCAAGTGACCGATTTTAATGGGGTAAGGCTTATAATCTAAGTTAGACCTTTGCTGCACGGACACATTTATTTCACGACGATCGGGTGGCTAAAAGCGACGTCACAGTCCGCCAAACACCCCACGTTTTTTTTGACTCACCCGGTAGATAAGCTCATTGATCGTTGTCTTCTTTTCCAGGATGGGACAACGCTTTTGCTTCTTTGCAGACGGTTAGTAATCTTAAAGGGGCTGAGTGACGCAATCGTAAACAAACCTGTTATCTCTATAATATATATTGTTTCCGGCACGTGTCCATTGCATTCTACAGGGTGTCCCAAAAAACTGTACCCGTTTGCCTGAAGATTGCGACAAAACGGCAATATGATATTGCTCTTCAGCTGTTCAAATAAAGTTTGCTGCCATCCCCGTAGAAATCCGCTGAAAGACGATGGAGCTATGACCTTTAGAAGACCAAATTTGCCTGATGACTGAAACCAGTGGTCGGCCATTTTGTCTTACTATTTTGCAGTGATAAATATCTTCATATGATTTAAGAAATAGTTTCTGTAAGGCAAGAATAGTTGAAAACTCTCTGATAATTATCAGAATGTTCACGAGAGCTACGACATTGGAGGCTGCTGTTTCATGTCATCCATGGAGCTATTTATTGCTGCAAAATAGTAATACAAAATTGCCTACCGCTGGTTTCAGTTGTCAGGCAAATTTGGTCTCCCGAAGGTCATAGCTCCATCATTTACCAATGGATTTTTACGGGGATGGTAGTAAACTTTAATTGAATATCTGAAGAGCAACATCATGCAAATTTTTGGCGCGAATCTTTTGCCGTTTTGTTGCCATCTTCAAGCAAATGGGGCACAATTTTTTTTGGGACACCCTGCACACAAATTTTGATACATGGGGTGAATCCACAATAAAGTTGCTTCTAAATATCCTCTGAAATCTCTGTAATCTTACAACATGTGAATGTTTTTTTGTTTCTCTGTGAAATTCAAAATCCATGTTCAAAAGATCCATGCTTTCATTTTGAAAAAATAATGGAAAATATGTGTAATATGACTTACAAAAAAACTGCAAAGTCATTGTTTCGAAAGAAGTTTGTTTACTTTACGTGACCCAACCTCGTTAATTATCATTTTCATTTTATATCCTTTCAAGCTGAATTTGCTCTTCAAACCTTTACCTTAGCTGAATTCACAATCGAGGCGATTTCTTGGTGTGATTCTCCACGGCGCAATAAAGTTGAATCAGCTGAAGTACCCTAATTTCTTTCCAAGCCATTTAATTCAGAGAAAAATGTAACAGACTTTTCCACCCATCCTTTTAAAGTTTAAGCCCTATGTTGGATTTAACAGCATTATCCCTGGATACAGATAAATTCGGTTGCTACTCTTTTACAGGAGTTCACAGTTTCTTTCCACAGTTTACAGTGTCTAATTTTTTCGTTTGTGGGTTTATTACAATAAGTTCGTTATTTAAGGCTATTTGTAGAAAGATAAAGATGGCTACTGTCATAGGCACAGAACTCTATAAGAACTAATTGCCAACTTATCTTTAACAATGAACTACTCTTTTTAGGGCTGGAATGTGTTTGCGAGTGGAGCTCAGCAAATTGCAACTGTTGCATCTGAAAAGGTAACCAGTCCCTACCACGAACTTGCATTATTTGTTCAACACTTGATAATTTCTGTTTGAAATACTTGAAATGCCATAGACAACACATACTTTCTGTGGCGTTTCAGTATATTTTCTATGGATTTTCAAGTATTTTTAGATAGAAGTTATTAATTCATCTTGCTATTTATACTTTGCTACACGCTGCACAACTTTTGAATGGATTTGTTTAACATCCTTAACGTTAAACGGTATGCTATGTTGTTATGTCATTTACCTTTAGAGAATTGACCTTTAATCAATGGCAAATCACAATCAGAATTTTACTTGATAATTAACTGGAATATAGCTAAAAAAGCATACCGATTTGGTTGGGTTTGGCGATAAAAATTTACCTTTAATCAATGGAAAATCACTTTCAAAATGTTACTCGATGATTAACTTGAACATAGATAAAACAGTTTACGGATTTGGTTGGGTTTGCCGATGAGAATTTACCTTTAATCAATGGAAAATCACCCTCAAATTGTTACTCGATGACTAACTTGACTATAGATAAAAAAGTATACGGATTTGGTTGACCCTGGCGATGAGAATTTACCTTTAATCAATGGCTACTCAATTTCAAAATGTCCCTCAATAGTGAACTTGAACATAGATATGTCGTTTCTTGATATTGGTGCTGTGAGTGTTGAAATGTTAATGTTATTCAAGAATTTGCTTTGGCTAAAGAAGGTCAAAGCTCTCGTTTTTTTTACATGGAGGCAAATTTGAATTTTCAAGATTAATATTTCAGCTCTCAAAGCACCAATAGCAGCACATGAGGTATCTATGTTCAAGTTAACTATCGAGGAGCATTTGAGATTTTTTAGCAATTGATTAAATCTAAATTATCGTTGTTGGACCCAACCAAAGCTGTATACGTTTTTATCTATATTCAAGTTAACTATCGAGGAATATTCTGAGAATGAATAGCCGTTGATTAAAGCTAAATTTGCATCGCTGGATTCAAACAAACCTGTATACTGTCATATTTATGTTCAAGTTAACTATCGAGGAACATTCTGAGAGTGATTAGCCATTGATTAAGGCTAAATTCGCATTGCTGGATTCAACCAAACCTGTATATTTTTTTATCTATATTCAAGTTAACTATCGAGGAATATTCTGAGAGTGATTAGCTGTTGATTAAAGCTAAATTTACATCGCTGGATTCAAACAAACCTGTACACTGTCATATCTATGTTCAAGTTAACTATCGAGGAACATTCTTAGAGTGATTAGCCATTGATTAAAGCTAAATTCGCATTGCTAGATTCAACCAAACCTGTATTTATTTTTATCTATGTTCAAGTTAACTATCGAGGAACATTTTCAAAGAGATTAGCCATTGATTAAAACTGAATTCATATCGCTAGACCCAACCAAATGTGTATATTTTTTTATCAAAGTCCAAGTTAACTATCGAGGAACATTTTCAAAGAGATTAGCCATAGATTAAAGCTAAATTCACATCGCTTGACCCAACCAACATTGTATACTTTTTGTCTATATTCAAGATAGCTATCGAGGAACATTTTGAAATTGGTTAGCCATTAATTAAAGCTAAATTCTTATTGCTGGACCCAACCAAATCTGTTTACTTCTTATCTGTATTCAAATTAACTATCGAAGTGATTAGCCATTGCCAAACATTTGAGATTTGTTCGCCAGGCAACCTTTTTATCCATTTTGGTCACGTCGCAAACATTGCTTGAACAGTATTGTTTGTTTGTGACAAGCAGAAAATATTTTTGACCTTGATCAATATATTGCCATACAAATTCTTCTTGTCACGCAAAGTTTGCAACGTGGCCGATCTCAAATGTTTGGCAAACAATGTTTGGTAGTTTGGCTGGGGCTTGAGTCTAGGATCTGCATCCTGATGATTTTGTTATTTTGACAGGCTGTTAAACTTGGTGCAACTGTAAATGAAAGTGTGATCAAGCCTACCTCTCAAAAGGTAATATTGCGTTAATTTTTCAGTCATAGTTGTTCAATTAATGTCAGTCCCTGTCTGATTTTAAACTAGAAAATTGATTGGGCTGCTCCAATTTTGAAAAGGAATCAACCTGATGACCGTCTATAAATAACGACCTATTTTTTATGTCTTTGCTCTCTGTTTTGGCAAATGTCTTTGAAAAATCTATTTTTAGCTAACTAACTAACTTACTAACTAACTAACTAACTAACTAACTAACTAACTAACTAACTAACTAACTAACTAACTAACTAACTAACTAACTAACTAACCAGTTAACTAACTAACCAACTGAATTGTCCTCGTATTATTATTGTAATGAAGTTTGCACATAGTGTCTTCAGGAATTCATCATGTAAACTTTTCAGTAAATATAAGAATAATGATTTTTTAACATTCGCCGACTGTGTTGCACTGTAAATTTTCTTAATCGTGTCAGTTTGTTTTTCGCAGGTTCATGAAGGAAAATTGCTGGATGATGTGTCTTCAAGTATGACAGGATTTGCATCAAAGGTACATTTAATTTGCGTCAATTTGCTTAGCCAGGGGGTTGTACACACGAGGGAACATTGCTGCAGTAACATTCATCGGCTTTGACTGTTTCCTGGATATTTCTTCGTTTCTACACCAACGCAACAGATCTTGTGGACGCAAATTTTGCGTCTTGGAAGCAACAAATGTTTTTGAATGCCTTCAAAAACATTTCTTGCTTCCCTTCCTGGACGCAATTTTGGTTCCACAACAGTGTTTCCTCGTTTGCGGGCCTTGGTAACAATGTTGTCTGTTCAAAGGGCAGTTTAGCAGATGCTAAATTTATAGAGTGCATGCGTGATCTTTGCATCCTTCATGAACATATTTTGTCTTGCCATGAATGTTTCTCAGTCTGTATCCCATTGCAGTAAAGCAAAATTTGTTCGTCTCTCGGTTTGCTCGCCCGAGCAATGTTATGAGCGATATCGAGAATCAATGGGGGTCCAGCAATCTAGTGTAATCAAACAATGAATTGGCTGTCTGTTTTTGCTGACAGGGAGGGAGTCTGACAATAGGCAATTTTGTGCAAGCGTCATAAATGTATGGCCCCTGGCTTTGACCATAAAGCTTTACTTTAAAGAGCAACAGACGATTAAGCTAAAGATGGCGGCGAGGAACTTTTTACCAAGATGCACTGCGTTCTTTAATCGAATTCCTATAGAATCGTTAAAGATTCGTTATTCGAGCGCAATGCTTCTTGGTAAAAAGTTTCTCGCCGCCATCTTTAGCGTGATCGTCTATTCTCACCCAGGGTCCTTTACGTGTACGCTGAAATTTCAAACTGTCGGAAAGATGAATCCACACTTCAGTAGTTCAGCTGATAAAGAAGTTTTACTTTAATTCAACTCTTCTATCAGTTCAACTTTTTTCTCAGTAATTCATTTTGAGTGGGCAGGAATTATTTCTAGCTACTTAAAGCTAATTTAAGCCCACCATGCATGCCACATCCAGACATGAGACCCCTAGTTTAACGTCCCTTCCGAAGGACGGCGGGGTGAGTTGCAAGATCAAGCCTCTGAGGTCACCCATCCGGAGTTTGACCTCACTCAACGGAGCTTAACTTCAGTCACCTGACGGAAACTGTATAAGCCACTCGACCATTCACCCCATTTTTCACCTATAGTTTCCGTGTAGGCGAAATTTGATGTTCAAACAGTTTGAAATTGTAGCGTGCCCGCAAATGCCCCAGGGTGAGTGTCTTGTTTCGGCTTTCACATAAAATTTGCGCTCAAAGGTCATCATTCAATGTGAATAAAATCGATTATAAAGGGGATTGTGCGACAAAAGATCGGGCACGTCTTGTGTCTGATTTAAAGGGGCTGGGTCATGTAACCGTAAACAAACCTGTTATCTCTATAATCTACATTGTTGCCCACACGTGACCATTGTGTTCTGCACATATTTTGGTGGATGGGATGAAGCCATAATAAAGTTACTACTAAAAATCCACTAATATCTCTGCAATCTTACAACGTATGGTTGCTTCGTTTGTTTCTCTTTGAAGTTGAAGAGTTCGTCTTCAAAATAGCTCTTTTATTTTGAGAAAAATAGTGGAAAATCTGTCTGATATGGCCTGTCAAAAAAGCTGCAAAATCGTCGTTTCGAAAGAAGTTTGTTTACTTTACGTGACCCAGCCCCTTTATTTAATCACAACGTTCAAGCAACTTTAGAACGTTCCGAAATCAAACTGGGAAAATTGAATGATGAAATAGTCCGGGGGAGGGGGGCAATATGTACATTTTGGGTACTGGGAACGTGCCATCGGGAAGGGTATAAATTTTCACGACTTTGATATGAGGAACGTTATCGATCTTCACGATTTTGGTACAAAGAACGAATAAATAGTCCATTTTTTGAGAAAATGTTATCTGGTCGGGTGTAAACCTTCGAAATATTGGAATATGGAATGGGTATGTGTTTGAGGCTTTGATGGCACGCCCCTGACCAAAATGTGGTCAACTTTCCTCCCTCCTGTGAAAATAGTCTCTTCTCAATGGTTATGTTATCTCATTTTCAGGTCCAGTCTGCAAGTCAAAAAGGCTGGTTCAATCTCCAGTCATATGTAGCTGGTGCATACAGTCAAAATAGGCCAATCGAGGATAGAAATAGCCAAGAGAGTTACACTCTAAGTGATGACATGCAACCAACCAAAGCACAGGCTCAGGGTGGCTATGGTAGTGTCTCTGCTCAAGCAAATGAAAATCCATTCCAAGCCGCTGCCAGGGCGCGAACATCTAAACCACAGGGAGCTGATGGATGGGATAATGATGGATGGGGTGAGTCAGATGGCTGGGGTGAAAATGATGATTGGGGTAATAATGACAGCTGGGGTAATGAATCGAATGCAAAGAGTAGGGCATCTGTTACGCGTAAGAAAGGAGATTGATGGTTATAGGATCTTTAGGGTGCTTATTGAAATGAAATTGCTTGAATTTATAAAGTGGGGTTGTTGTATTGGATGAGCAAGGCTCACACAAGGGTATCATAGTATAGTTTAGTAGTGGCTTGCGGTGTTTTAGACATTAGCAAGCAACTAGTGCAATTTTCTAAGGGAATATAGAGGTGTGGTTATAGCAAAAACTGCTTTAATGTAACCATTGATAATATTTCTTTGCATAATAACCCGCGTATAAGCCGCATTTGTCTGTGTTTTCTCTCTACTGTTAAGGGTGCAGCCAATTTTAAAACTACTCTTCTGGATATATCTAATTCTAATATGTTTGACGTCCACAAAAATTTTTCCCTCTGAATCGTACGACTGAGATTAAAGATGTTGCCTATATGCATGGATGGCTTATAGATGGGTTTTTACGATAGATGTTGAATTTTACAAAATTCTGACAAATGCTATATGCAACGAGATCAGCTATAGTTCCATATGGATACAGAAACGGCACATTGCTTACAGTAGCTTTTAAAGCTGCCACAGCGACCTGGACTTGCCCAAGTCGTGTTAGCGAACTTCAACATTTTGACGCTTTGTAATCAATGCAAATTTTATATAGAGTTTTGATGCAAACGCAAAACCATTTGGCCACGTACAAAAAATTCACAGAAGGCACTAGCTATTATAAGGAAATTTCTCTTAATGGTGCAAACAGTTATGGAGGAAAATTTCTGAAACTTTAGATATCTTTGAAAAGCGTTCTTAAAAAGCAGACCGAAGACGTTTCCGAATCACTTTTTGTGAAAGATATCTCAGAAAGCATGATTTTGCTTTGTTTTTTGAAAATTCTAGTTTATACTGCGTATACCAAAAGGTATTTCATCATTATGTTGATAGCCGAAAGGCCGAGGTACTTGAGATTTTTCTTATACTTTGCTGAGCATGGAAACATTTATTTCGCGTACTTCAAAATGCGCGAAAAAGGGGCTCAAACCAAGGGTGCTTACCTTATATGAACTGTGTTTATTCCCAGTACTGTTTTCATGACATAGTACACAGCGTAATTGCTGTCCTGTCAAGATGACGTAAGAATGATTTCGTGGTTTCAAATTCCGGTCTTGATGTAATACGAGATAAACTGTTGTTTTTGATTGGTCAACACTAACAGACGTTAAAATTTGAAAATCAATTACTCTGTGTACTATGTCACAAAAATAGTACTGGGAATAAACATAGTTCCTACAAGGTAGGCGCCCTTGCTCAAACCCTCTGTCAAATTATAAAGAATCTCCGCTCAGAGCAACATATTTCATTTCCGTCAATCAGTAAAAAGCGATCTTTACAAATGTATTAGATCATATGCTTTAATGGTTTTATACTCATCATTTATTAGAGGGATTATTAATTTGATCCAAACCCCCTTTTACGTATTCCAAAGTACAGTAAATGATTTTTCACAAACTAGACCTTTCCTACATAACCATTTGCGCATGAAAATAGAAAGAAATGATGAATGACATGTTTTNAAACATAGTTCCTACAAGGTAGGCGCCCTTGCTCAAACCCTCTGTCAAATTATAAAGAATCTCCGCTCAGAGCAACATATTTCATTTCCGTCAATCAGTAAAAAGCGATCTTTACAAATGTATTAGATCATATGCTTTAATGGTTTTATACTCATCATTTATTAGAGGGATTATTAATTTGATCCAAACCCCCTTTTACGTATTCCAAAGTACAGTAAATGATTTTTCACAAACTAGACCTTTCCTACATAACCATTTGCGCATGAAAATAGAAAGAAATGATGAATGACATGTTTTAGCCTTTGGGCATTAAAAGGGCTCCGTCGCCAAAATGTAAACAAAACAATTATTTTTGCAGTTTTTTGAAAGGTAATATCACATAGGATTTTCATATTTTTTTCAAAATGAAAGTTGCTGTTTGGACATAAATCATTGTACTGCACTAAGGAGCAAACCAAACATTCATATCTTCTACGATTGCTCGGATGGATTTTTAGCGGTCACTTTTGGTGGCTTGGGTGAAGCCACCAAACAAACTGCAGAAAGCAATGGATGAACAATGGATCATTGGTGACACGTGCGAGTTTACGGATTTGTTTATTGTTTCGCGACGGAGCCCCTTTAAACCAAAGTTTGCCTTATTATTAACTCCTTTTTTGCGTGCCTGGTCATTGCAACAAATATGAAAGAATTCATAACAAAGTACTCGTCTTGCAAAATTTGTTAACATATCTTTTAATCAGTATTTCTAGACAGAAGCATTTGTAATGCAGACTCATCTCTTTGTAATATTATGGCCCTTAGCAATCAATTGTAGGTAGACGTATTACTGCCAATTTTTTGTTTACCAATCTGGTCGGTACTGTGTAATGAATTTTGGCCAATTTTGCTAAAAGTAGCAATTTGTGGGGAAATGTGGTGTTGTCTTAAAACATGGGAAGTAACCTTTTACGAGGTGAGGGATGGTTGGGTGCAAATTCACAGGAATTGATTAAATACCTTAGGGTAGCCTGCGTGCAGCCTCCAATGATTTCATTTCAGAGAGGTTTCTCCTAAACCTCTTTGGAAAGAAATCAGTAGTTTCTCCTGAACCTCTTTGAAAATAAATCAGTGGAGTCTGCACACAGGCTAACCTTAGGGGTGATTATACAAGAGTTTTCAGCACAGGCTAGAATTTCAGCCCTGTTGGCCGATGTGAAATTGGTGTGCGATCATATGACAGATACTTTCCCCGGCTGAAATTAACTACTAAAATTGCGCCAACATTTTCCTTTGGTTTAAAAACTTCAAAATAGATTTAAAATCAATAGCTTTCTGCTGAAACATTCTGTACTTTCATCTCATGAATCATCTGCCACCCCATCTTCGAGAATCTTCATATTGCTCTGTTTTGGCACAAAACTGTGTAAGTGCGGAAAGTAAATTCTCAGCCTGGACTGGAAAAAATTACGATTACATAACAAATCTCGGCCCGTTCACCCACCCATTTAAGCCCACCTAGCTCAAGAAGGGCTGTAATTCCAGCCAGGGCTGAAAAATCAACCCAAGCTAAAACTTTCTCATGCAATCAAAAACTCAGTTTTAGGGCCTGATTACATGGGAGTTTTCACCATAGGGCTGGGATTTCAGCCCTCCTACCCGAGGTAAAAATATTCTCGATTACACGGGAGTTTTCAACCCAGGGCTTAAATCTGTCGCCACATGTCAAGTTAATTTTTCAATTGTGAAAACAGTTCAATATTTTGATGGCATCTGTGCATCGGATGTAAAAAAATAGGGATGAAGTGATAATTAGGTGCAACAATAAGGATTAAATTTTCATCCCCAACCCAGGGCTGAAAATTTCTCATGTAATCAAACAAAACAATTTACAAGTTGTTCACCAGAAAGGGGGGCTGGAATTTCACCTTGGGAAGCGGACTGGAATCCCAGCCCTATGGTGAAAAATCCCATGTAATCAGGCCCTTAAAAAGAGATGACTGGAGATGGAGAGGAGGGCCGATTGTTCATCCTGGTTAGTTGGGGTGAGATTCCAGCCTTGGCTGAAAATCTTCATATAATCAGCCTCAGTACTTGATAGGCAAATAATCCCAGCTCAAGAAGTTGACAGGAATTTACAGGTCACACGAAAAATTTGATGGTTTTGTTGGCTCATTAATGTCTCAATCCTCGTAGTATTCTGCACAGCAGAAATGATGCCATGCCAAATGTGAAAATTTGAAACTAGCAGTTTCATATATGGCCCCATGGAAGAGAATTCTTAGGTAGGAAACTTTAAATGTGTGAAAGGCCTGTGTTTTGAAACATTTCTGAAAAAGAACAAAGGGTTTGGACAATTTTCCATCAAACAGTGAAACTCCATTTGTCAGATAGGTTTAAGAACAAAAATAAATGTTGGTTAACTTATTTGGTCCTTCTTTGGCGTGATAAAGCTTTAACTAAAAAACTGTGGAGATTCCTACCAAAGTATAACATGACAAATGCATATATTTCTTTTCTCAACTAGTACAGTTTGAGCACAGGGAGCCCAGGAATAATTAGTAAATTCTTTCTTAAAATAGATCTGAAAAAGCGCTGCGTAGGAAACTGCTAATGAAATGCGAAGGCTTTGAGCTGCGAAGGAACTTTGAAAAACGTAGCTGCGAAGGAGTTGCAGCTCAAAGCCTTTGCATTTCATTCGCAGTTTCCTATGCAGCGCTTTTTCAGATCTTCCTACGCAGCGCTTTTTCAGATCTATTTTAAGAAAGAATTTACTAATTATTCCTGGGCTCCCTGTGGTTTGAGCTAGAAATTTGATGCGATCTTGTCGAAACATCATATAATTCTTACATACTCATGCCAACAAGGGTTTCAAATACAAGTTCTATACTGTAAATGCCTCATCACTTTGAACTGTCATACTTTGTAAAGTATTGTTAGTCCCAGGAAATCAAATGGTTCCTCTAATGTACAAATAAACAGTGCCAAGAGATTAGTTTTTCATATCGGGCAGCTGTTAACATGATACCAATGTGCACCAAAAGTTTACGGACCAAGGCTTCGTAAAGTTTTGATTAGTCTATCGTTTCCTGTCCCTCTGTTTCCCATGTCGTCTACCTCCTTGTGGTCCCCTGACAAATGCCCAATCAACGGTGATGTTTTGACCCAATAACTCTGAGCCATTCAGTGCTTCCAAAGCATTTTGTGCTTCCTTGAACGTTTCATACTCCACAAGAGCATATCCTTTCAAGAACCCAGTCCTTCGATCTAAATTTAAGTGAGCATTTTTTATCTCACCATACTCGGAAAAGACATCACGCACATCATCTTCTTGCGCCTCTTCATGGACATTGGTTATAAACAAAATCCATCCTTCCACTGAACGTGCAGGTCCTAAGCCACCTTCATCCTCATCTTGTATTGAATCATACGTCTCTTTATGTTGCCTGGAAGATATAAAAAATGTTTGTATTGTAAATTATGACCCATTATTAATTAGTTATTTCCAGTTTAATTTATTAATTAATTAATTTTACCAAGATCTGACAATATATCCTGCATAGAAGCTTTTGAGAGGGGCTCTTGCGTGGGTTAAATGAGCTAATGGTTGGAAAAACTGTTTATTCACATGCAAATTTACAGTAAGTAGGACCTGGTGTCTAGTGATAATGACAGGAATTTGTTTAAAAAATCTATGAAAAGGGATGCCCCCCCCCCTACCCTGCCTGGGTACCATAAATATAATACAATTATAGGAATATTTAATTGGCTTGATAACGGGCTATGCTCGAAACGTCATGCTTATTTCAATTCGCATCAAAGAGCTTTTATAGTTTACTTTATTTACTTGTTTATTTTAGGAATATTTCATGTACACCATCGCAAAGAAGATGTTTTGGTCTAGATTTTTCAAAGTTTGCATAACATTATTATACCTGTGTGTAAAACATGTAAATCGATCCTAATTTGAGTGTAGCTCTCCTTAATGGCAATGCACCGGTAGAATTGTTTTCACCTGGTGAAATAGAGTTTTTTAATGTGCTGAATCCGATGGGAGTATTTTCGAGCCGGGGTTTTGTACTGTTTTCGGCAGCTGCGCAACCTATCAAATTTCACTGACCGATCGGTTAGTGACAGTTAGTGACTAAGGAATCTGTTAGTAAATTTACTAATAATCAGTTAGTTGCTAATCTATCTGTTAGTCACTAATAGATCGGTTAGTCGCTAACGAATCGAGAGCTTTTACCGGACTGGTCTGGTGGGCCTATTTTTTCGGTTTTTTGTTTGATTTCTCTTCGTCTTAATGTAGAGATGAAATGAAGCAGTATATTACCTGGAGGATGAATCCTTGAATCCTCTTCCCTTTCTTTTCGTGACTGATGATTTCAATTTCTTCAAACCTTCGTCTCCCTCATCGTCATGAAATTCTTGATCATCAACATCAATGTCTATAACGTCGGCCATTTTGAAATCAGAATGCAGAAGCATGTACGAATGGCGCAAGGGAGCATGGGAATGGCGTGGGAGATAGGAAACTTTATTTGACACTGTTGTTGTGCAGACTAAATGTTTTTGCACGTTGTGTTTGTTTTCTGCCTTCCAAAAACTTAGATGTTTTAATTAACGAATTTTTGATTTCTAAGTAGAGCGAACTGGTCAAATTGCTAATATCAAATAATATGGAATGGTCTCCGTAATTTCGCAGACAGAAGCACACTTTCTTCTGAAACGGAACACATTTTGTAAAAATGCACATATGACATAATGATTGCTACAAAGCAGAAAAACTAAAACTCCTTTAATTATAGACTAGCACGTTAAAGACCCATTGCTAACCATGATCCTTTGCGACTCCAAAGTGGACTTCACGTTCTCTTTCATATGCTTTTCATTCGACCTACAAAGAATCGTGGTTAGCTATGAGTCTTGAAATGATGCAGTTTCATCCTTTTTCACATCGTCTAAACAGTCAACTGACACTGGAAACTGCTCCGTTCTGTTAGTTCTTCAAATGGCGTGAGATTAGGAGCTCATAGGTAGGCGTGTGTTTTGTTTAGTCTGACTTTTTAATGATGCGAGCGTCAATCACATCTCAATGCCTCTTCTTTAGATTCGGCACTTCCCTCCTTCTCTGTCTTTTCCTTCTCTTTAGTTGCTTTCACCTCCTCCAGTTTCTCAACCACTTCTTTCAAGAATCTGATATAGGCACATGCGTGCTTCAGTGTGTCCAGCTTTGATGCTCGTCGTGGTTGTACACTCAAAGTTGGAACGACATCCTTGAGCCGTGAAAAGGCCTTCTGTTCGTTTGCTCTTTGAACGCTTCTTATTTTGTTTCGTTGCATTTTGACAGTGTTGTATGCTTCTTCGTTCTTCGCTCTTTGCGATTCTATTTTATCTGAAAAGATGAAGAACATAAAATGGAATACCATCCACCTCTAGCCAGCAGGTAAAGTGTTGGCTTTATACATTTATACAAATTGGCTTCATGCAAATTGTAAACAAAAATTATACTTTTAGCATTATTTGGGTTAGAAATGCACTTCTTTTAAACATTTAGCAACTTTTAAGCTAAAAATTGCAAAGTTTGTCAATTTCCAATTGACCTCTGATCGCTTCTTGTACAATGTGTTTCATTTTCTTCTAGAAGAGGCTAGTATGGTTTCTCATCAGCGGTTTCAAGTCAAAAATGAGTGAACCTTTTACCCTGCCTGGTCAATTTAGGAAACTTATTTTTCCGCGAAGACAGGTTTGAAAATATTAACCTAATTTTGCTCTTTGCTTACCATTGAGGATGAATTCATTGTTCTTTTGGACATAGTTATAGCGAAATGTGACTGTTTTTGGCTGAATCACAGTCGTTAATGTAGAATTCTGCTGATCAGTCTCTACTTGATATGGTACATTTGGAGCTTCCATAACGATTTATTTCTCTCGATTCAATCCACTTGTTCCTCGGGCCAAGAGGTGCCGTCGTGCTTTCCTGTTTTGTAATTGTTGATAGATAAGAAACTGCTGTAAAATGCGTTGTTTTCCAAATTTTTAATCAAACGTTACGAAAAAGTTCATTGATGAAGGAGCATGAAGCCACACCAGACATTGTTTTAGGCCGGGGGTAGAGAACTGTCGTTGCCTTTCAATCTTAACCCCTTGAAAAGTTATTTTAGAAACCTTGATAGAAATACTTTGTCCGTACGAAACAGGATGAACGAGGATGTTTCTTTCCATTTCAGCCCTTCACGCGGCGCAGCGTTAAAACACGACACCTTCTTTTTTGGGTGAGTCTTCAGAAATGTCTGGAGTTGTGGTTGTAAGTAGACTTGCCCTAAGTCTATTTCATCAACAAAAATTGTAAAAGGGAAATAGTTTAGTTTTAGAAAGATAGGCTTATTACGGTCGACGAAATAGACTTGAGGCAGGCCTAAAAATTGCTCGTCGCTTCTTTGAAGCCTTTGAAGTCAACCGTCATTTTCAACGTTTGCCATCCATCAGCTAAAGTTGCAGAATGATTTGAACAGCGTTATGTTTTGTAATGGCTTCATTTACCCCCGGGGGTAACTTCAATAGGCGGATGACGGGGGTGTGCCATTTTGAATTGTAAAACCATACCCCAAAATTTACGGGCTATTCAAAATAGGCACCCTAAAATTGTGACCAAAATTCGAAATTCTGGCCAAGTATCTGAAATTAGATCAAATTCAATGTCCTGAAGCGTTTTTCTTCCAAAATGACACCCCAAAATTTATGTTCATTTGTGATGTTACCAAAAATGACGCCCTAAAATTTATTTTTAGCGTGAAGAAAGGTACCCCAAAAAATGGCACATCCCGTACTGGTACATATGGTAGTGACCCCCCCCCCTCAGGCATTTACCCTAAGTCTATTTCTTCCAGGGAGCGCCCGTCCGTCTTTACCGTTCCCTTTTCGGTAGTTTCTGAATCTGCCATCCTAAACATTCCGTCAAGGCACAAAGGGGAGAGAAAGATTCCTCTCGCTCTCTCCCCTTTATTCCATTACGAAATGTTGGAATGGAAATGTGGGAAAGGGGATCTCCGTCAAACGGACTGTCTGATATTCAAGCGCGAATTGATAATGTCACGTTGGAATTGGAGTATGGTAACTTCAGTCTGTCAATATTTGCAATTTTCGATATGAAACCTGCTTCGAAATAGCATCTAACCCCCGGCAAACTCAAGACTTGGAAACCCTTGCAAAGCTTCGGGTCATATTGTATAGTCTTGTCTGGAAAAAGTCAGAAAGTAGTTATGTGACAGATTTTGTCGCAGAAAAGCTTCAAGGCCCGGGTCATACGTCGCATTTTGGCCGCGGCGAATCAAACAGTTATATTTGGCGCGACCAAAATGCGACGTTTGACTAGATTGAGAACGACAAT
>REGL01000263.1:6754-24306 GCA_004194395.1 Aurelia aurita complex sp. Pacific
GGGGGCGATCGCACCCCCTCGCCCCCCCCCCCAGGTGTCCGCCACTGTTCTCGATCAAAAACAACAGTGTGACTTTAATTTGTCCTGCCATCAGATGAAAGAAAATTTCAGAAAAGGGTTTCAAAATGTTTGAAAATCAATTTTCATCATCAACTTTCCGAACCGGTGGACATTGCAGCCCCCCTCTCCCCATCCCCGCAACGACTAATCGTTTCAGGGCGAGAGGGCGAGACGAGCCGGGGACGAGAGGGTTCATGTTCTGAATACATGTAAATTACAGATCAAAAATCTTTGAAAAGGATAAAATACCAACCTTCCATAAAACGTATGTTATATGCAAAGTATTAATCCTCCAAAATTAGGTGACTTCCTGCTCCAATCGTCATGTATTGTTATGAATTGTCACTAATCGTCTTGGTAAGTTAGTTGAGCATGGAGGACTTCTTGTCAGGCCCGATCTCTCTTCTATTTGACTACTGTTTGACATTATCCAGTGTTGAAAGTTTGCAAAACTTGATTAACAAATTGTTGCTGTAAATCACACTCAGAAATATACTAATGTAAACTCCATCACTCTATAATCCAGAAATGATTCTCCCTTCCGAAGTTGGAGTCAAAACAAACCTTTGAAATGGAAACATTTTGTTCGTGCGGTTTACTGAAAGTGACTGCAATCTGCATGTCAAGTGAAGAGTGGCCGAAGAGTGGCAGAACCCAATGGTTTCAATGTCAAAACTGAACTGTTTACACGCATTTTTGATAAAAACTCTAGTCTCAGATCGCCAAAAAATAAAGAAGCTCCAGTAATGAGAAACTAAAAGTTGAGAAACCATTCATTCTTATAAGTACTGAAAGAAATCTTGATCATAATTATACTATTGTTCACGTGCTTCCGGTATCATATTACTCAAAAGTTACTTGAGCAATGTCTAAACATTGGAAAGGCTTCAAAAAGTTTACTTTTGAAATGTTCACGATGGCAAAAGTAATGACCTTGAAGTTTGTTATGAAACCTACATTTCTGAGGTTCTTCTCTCGACTCCGGCTTGTCCTCTGATTCGGAAGATTGATGTTGAAAATTGACTTTATGACAATTTAAAACTCTCTCTTAAAATATTATTTTCATCTGCTGGCTCGCGATTGAAGTCACATTGTTGTTTTTGATCGAGAAGTGTGATTTGTTGGGTTTGGGCAAAGCCGTCGGAGGGGCGTGCAAAACGTGCAAAAAGGGGTGTCAACAACGAACGATCGCGCGAAGAGCAGAAGACGCAGAGCTTAGTGCCAATAAAAAAGTATGTAAAATTTATCGCTCTATACGTGTGCAAAAAAGTTTGAGTTTTTGCGAAAGTATATTTTCGTCGCGAGGAAAAACGAGGGTATGGTTTTCTCCACAGAAAACCCCTCCTTCCGCCATTATCATCAGATGATGCCATAGAAATAGAGCTCTCTGATTGGCTAGTCAACCAGGATGGCGTCATATGTAAACAAACCAGAGGTTCTATTGTTACAAAATCTGCCCTTGTTATAGCGCATGCAAAAACTTCCATGCACATGTGAACGTAATGTGGTTTTCTATCTAAGACGCGCAGTTTGCAATAAACAAAAAGTCTGTTGTTTTAATCCATTGTTCTCAAATGCAAAATTTCCACGAAATCTTACTTATACCATTTGGTATGATGATGACAGGGGGTCTCAGACTTGATGAGGTCTTCTCTACTTCTGCGATCCCAGCCCTTGGCCAGTCTGCAGAGTGTGGCAGCCGCACGCACGAGATGTTTTTCAAAAATTTTGAGTGCATGCCAATTTTGAACAAGATCTTTTGTTCATTACTTTGAAAACAAAGAAATCAAAGACCTTGCAGGTGTGCATGCCACTGCTTCCTTGGTCTGCACACGCCAGATCTCATCGAGAACTGCCATACTCTGCAGACTGGGTGGGGGTCCTTGGTGCAAAAATCCACAACTTCACCCTAATAAACGTACACTAAAAACCAGAAAAAATTACAAAACATTTTATTGAACAAAGTCTGAACAGAACAGAATGATGCACATTTATAAAGCCATTGAATTCACAAAGTGTCATGATTATGTCTTTTGCATTCAAGGTGGATTGTCATTTACCCAAATTATCTGAACAGCAGAAAGACCAGAAAAGATGGTAGAAAAATACCAAAAGCTGCAGTAAGTTGCTAATTTGATCACAGATAAAGTACAAGGTGATGCAAAAGCATTTCAACTGGGACAATGTGTGTTTTAGAATGAAGCAGCCAGTCGAAAGAAGTCATTAAAAGGCTGTCCGTTTGTTTAAGCTCCAAGAAACAGGGGACAGATGTTGATCTGTTCCAGAAAGCAGAATACATTTTTTAAAGAAAAACGAAAGAAATTTTTGTGCACGATCTATCTCTTATTGCAAATCAATCATTCAGTAAATCGATCAAAGAAGAAGACCCATATTATTATTTCCCTTGAAACGCATCATTGATTACAGTACTTTATCAGAGGGAAATGCAAAAATGGGATACCATGGTAGATTTTATATACTTGAATTAGATATAGCTTGGAACGGCTATTTGCATGGCTGACCATAGGTAGATTTTTTTATCTGTTTAGATTGAGCTTCCATTTAATTTTTTGTTTGGTTCATATGCTACAGCCTGTCAATTCTTTTCACTTTACATTGAAGACTATTGGTATACTGTAGATCCAATATCTATCTACAGGGTGTGGACAATCCTAAATGTACAGAGATGAAAGACGTTCTACAGTATCATGGTTTCAATTGTGTCTTAGAAGAGGTACGTAGTCTAAATATATTTATATGGAAGAATACAGGAGCAAAAGGAGAGCAGCGAGGCTCAAAAGAAATCGCTCTTGATACTTTCTTTTGAAGGATATAGACTGGCTAAAACCCAAGCCCCAAAATATGAGGTCATATTGAAGAAGGGAAAAAACTTAAGAATATTACATGCACACCCAAACATTCTGTGGCAGTAAATGCCTTCGTTTAAAAAGATTCCACAAATTCTTGCAAGTTTCTTATAAAGCTCATTTGAGTGAAACTTCCAACTTCAAGAAATTTCACATATTCTTTTGTAGCGACCTGTGATGGCAAAGTTTTATGAACAGAATGAAGGATAACAAAGTTTGTTTTATCAATATGTAATGGAAGTTTATTTTTATCAAGCCAGCTTGTTGACAGTTTTTTCAAGTGAGGTTAGATCTCTTGATTCGCAATAAATGGTAGTATTAGCAGCAAAAAGATGAAATGCCAATTCAGAGGAAGTATGGGTTATATCGTTGATAAATGTAAGAACAGTGGGGGACCAAGAACAAACTCAGTCATATTTGAGAATGTCTCGAACTGGCATGAACAAGAGCAATTTCTATAAAAAAATCTTACATTCTGAATACAGTTAAGCCACACAATCTTTTAAGTCAACGTAGAAAAAGCACGTTTCCGAAGTGTTCGCCCGCCATGTTGAATCCCAACATTTAAAAAATTGTTTGTATTTATTCTGCAGAACAAACAATACCCAAGGGACAGTGCAAAAGATGCCCTTTGTAAAGGAAGAGTTAGGATACAAATAAAAAATGCCGATGGAGTAGCAATCAATGAACAGTATGCTACAAGTAAGAAGATTTTCAAACTAACGGGTGCGCCAAATACATCTATTTTTGAAGATTTATCACGAAGCCTTTTAGTAAGCAAAAATCATGAATTATGATGCAGAGCAGCAGATTCTAATTCATCGATTTCTAAATCCCCAAATCAGCGTGAATAAATTTGCTCATTGTCCATTCGAATCTTCGGAAAATTTGATTGACGTTTTATCATCCTTTTAGTGTTTTCGAGAGCTAAACATCTTAAGAAATTCGCTTATAGCTCCAGAAAGTGGAGGCAACAAAATTTGCAAAAATTCTTTTTATCTAATCCAAGCCACTACTAAAGATTAAAATCATCAAAATCGTTCCAGTGTACGATTTATCGTGGTCTGTCAAAAATGGATAGTTTTTTGGCGCACCCGGTCTTTTAAACTTTCAAAGAATGTTTCATCTTTGCTTCATTAGAAATCAAAAGTGTAACTGTGTCTGAAAGCTTATCTTTGTTCTCTTGAAAATCAATACATTGACAAAGTTACATAGCGATAACGCAGGAGCCAGGTTTGATGTACATTGATGTACACAGAAACTGTTCGGTGATTGAAATTTACAAATAATTATTTAACAAGATAGGCACAAGTTTAAACATCTCGAAAGGGCCTCTGTTTTTTATATTGTCACAAGAGGTTCATAGGGCATCGTCCATAGGACGGCAAGATCATGTGACATTTTCTGAAAACAGGCTGTAGGTTGCATGTGTTTCGATGGCAGCCTAAAGAGAACGATTATTCCTAGTGTCAGTTTGTTTCTTTCTTTAGACGAACTTGAATTACATTCACTTGGGTCATTCACTTGGGTCATTCACTTGGGTTGACAAGGCTTGGAAATATTCAAGTTGCAGTTGCAAACAATACCAGTTCTTGGTGCATTTCTCATATCTTCCATTTTCTAAGAAAGAAAACAACCAAACGTTGTCCAATAATGAATAATTTGATTGAATTAACTGCCATTACGAATCTGTAAATTTAAAGTTAAATTCTATTTTCTTGTAAACATGACGCTGTTGGCTCGATGTCATATGAATTGCAGCAAGAGATTTTTCGAGAATTATCATATCCAGATATTAGTTCATATTAATTCATGTTATTTACCAATCAGGAGAATCTGTTATGCTTCTACTTGGTGAAATGATTCCGAAAATGAAATCAAGGCAAGTGAAGGGGGCAACGTCAGATGGAGGACAAAGTCAATCCAACAAAAAAGGAAAAGAAAAGAAAAAGAAATGATTCTCCTAACTCTTGTTACATATTATTAGATTTATTTATCATTTTGGGTTCTCATGAAAATAATGATTTTATCCAACGTAGTGATTTCTTCTAATTTATTGGTGATTTAGTAATTTTTTCATTCAGTGATGAACAAACATAGCGAGTGGCAGGCCGGGTGAATGGATGAGTTACAAAGGCAATCTTCCGTTTGGAAGGCCACTGCTCCCCCTCGATATCAAGACGGTATATTGGCAAATAAAATATTTAGTAGAGGACATGTTCAAATCAATTTGAAATTTACTTGACTGAAATCCGCCACTCCTATCTGAAATTATGAGGGAATTTCTCTATCATGAGGGACATTGCTTTTCTCTCACCCAGCACAAAAATTGAACTGTGGCCTTCATAAAAGTGCTTTGAAAAGCGAAACGAAGAACAATAATAAAACACACTAAACCAATTCTGACCACAGGTGGCGGAGAATGGTTCAGTATTTTTAAAATGGAACTGTTCAGTTTTAAAACTAGTAAAAACAAACCTTTCTTGCCAGTTAAATGTGTCTGATTTCTCTGTGAATCTGATCCACTGCTATTTACTTTAGTTAGGCCAATATGCGAACGACTGATCAGATTCAATGAGAAATCAGACACATTTAATCATTTAACTGGCAAGAAAGGTTTGTTTTTACTAATTTTAAAACTGAACAGTTCCATTTTAAAAATACTGGACCATTCTCCGCCACCTGTGTTCTGACACTCTTCAGCATGAAAAAGCTTTGCAAGTTATAGAAAGAAACTGCTTTGATTAGCAGAAGATTTTAGCATACATTTCCATGGGATGTAGTAAACCAGAATAAAAGAAGCTACTTAGCATGTATGGATAGCGTGGAAGCGACAATTTTTAACCATCTAAATAAAGGTCGGAGATGCCTGATTTGCTGATTTTGTTAGCGCATTGTTGCGCAGCAGGGAGTGTGGAGGAGATTTGACCTCGTTCCATTTTATCATGCTCATTTGGAGCTAAAGCAGAAATGGCGGCCGACTTTGCCGCACCGTGAACATTACGTGAAAATTAAATCACTTCTCACCATTCATCGCTTCGGTGGCAGGAACCATTGTCTTGTTTGCTGTATCATGTAGCAAGAAGTAGAAGTAAAAGAGTTTAATTTGTTGATTTGCACTGAATTAGTGCGAAGAAAGTTGCCAGCAAATAGTCTAGCCATCCAAAACCGCAAGCGTTGACTGGCCTACCTTGAACCGCACAGCACTCAGCACCGTGAAAATCAAATGTCTTGTTATCGTGAAGCAGGAGCCAAGGAATCTTATTCGTTTAGTTGCACTGAGCACTAAATACGAACGAGAAAAGAAAACACAATGGTCCTTCGATTCCAAGAAGGGAGCAAACCGTTCTAAATAAAACAAAAACAGCAAAATTGTCCACACCACACATACCCTACACAGCAGTTAGTAATAGGATGGACTCAATTTGGAGAGACATTGCCGGGTAAAGATCTTCTGGAATCAACCGTGTTTAAGTAGACAGCAATTTGAAGACAATTTCCTGCCTGAACTTTGTGGAAAACGTCACAACAGCAAGAGAGAATGAGCAACTTCCCTCCTCCGCCAAAAGTTGGCTTAGGCCCATTTCAAAGTCGCCACATGTGCAAATTGTGTGACATGAGGTTCACAAGCAATTTTTGTCGAAAGCTGCACAGCCATTTTCATGAAGTGAATGGTTTGAAATGCCAAAAATCTTTGAAAAGATGCAATGTATGCAACAAGAGCTTTGAAAGACAAGCAACTTACAAGTTTCATAAACAATATTTCCACAAAAAGAAAGAGAAAGATTCCTCTACAACCACAATATTTCCGTTGTGGTATGTCTCAAAGAGTTCTTTGTCTGGTTCAAAGTCATATGTATCCAAGAAGAAGCAAGCAAAAAGAATGAACACAACATCTGAAATTTTAGGTAAACCATAATTTGCATGCCTTTGAAAATTATCTTTGGCGGAGTTGGCTTCGGACTACCAGATTGCATTCTTTGATTTTGGCGTGGGGAAGCTCATTCTGAAGTAAATTCTGGCACATCTGAATGTTTGGGGTACAAGCAAATTGTATAACAAACTGTTGAAGGTGGCCCTTTTACAGAGTTGTGGCGCGGGTGCGGCTGGAAGCAGTTAAAGTGTGGTGCAGGGAACATCTTCCCCGCCCACTACAAAGAATGCAAACTGGTTGGACTTCTGTAGGATATATTAAGGCTTCAATTTTCAATGTTTGTGTTTTTCGACAACATTAGCAACTTTTCATGTGTTGGGGACAATTCCAATTTTCATAACAGAGTAGGGTAAATGTGCCTCCCTCCTTGAGAACCAAATGTTGCTAAAAAATCCAGCCCCTTAAAAGAGCTTTGGTGATTCAGGCGCAACACTCAGTGGCAGACTGGCCAATCGGGCTACCAGGCTGGGGCCTGAAGGGCCCATCAGCAAGGGTGCTTCAAAAAATACTTTCAGATGGCTGTTTTTGGCCTAACTTTGTACAAGTTGCCAAGCAACCAAATGAAATCAATGAAAGTGGTTATGAAGGGCCCTGTAATAATTCTTTCAACACTATATTTATCTATCTGGCGTGGCATTAAAAAAGAATGCGACTGGGCCCCGATGAACTGACTGACTTCCAACTGGCAGACTGGCAGAAAAAGTTCTAGGGAATCCACAAATGTAGGAACTGGAATGCCTCAGGCCTAAGTGGTCAGTTCTATATCAATTTTGTCCTCGCTTAGCTTCATTTTGACGGTGATGGGTGGGGGGGGGGAGGTCAACAGCCATGACACTAACTTTTTTAAAGATGACTTGACAGAAGAGCTATTTTTAGGCAATTTTCAAGCTCTGCTTTAAAGAACTTCTCCCAGGAAAGCTTCTTGTCAACAGTAGTCCTTTCCTTCAGCAGAAAGGTCACATTTTCATAAGTGAAGCATTTCCAATGATTTGAAGCATTTTACATTGAAATTATGCTTTGGAAAAAGGAGTGGCGCACACTAGTCAAATTTCCTTAAAAGATGCCTTATTTCCATTACAAACCTTTACAAGGGAATCAATGGTTGGGGGTAATGCAGGGACATTGGCAGCCTTAAAAAAGATGGGGTGGACTTACTGTAGTAGTAAGGAATTGTACCATAGATATTATACCTAGCCTTTTTCCACCGTTTTTGCTTATGGACAGAAACCTCCCTCCGAAAAACTTGGACATGTCCTTCACTTTGAAGAAAATTGTGAAGTAATGACACCAGAATGTAATAGATCTCAATTTTTTTCCAGGAAACAGATTCAGATGTAAACATTGTTATCGCTTATTTGCGACACTGGAAGTGTTTACATTGCACAACAAATATTGTAAGCACAAATTGAAACACAAGTGGAAGTGTAATGTTTGTGGCAAGCCTTTTGCATCAAAGCGATACCTGAGAGGGCATGAGAGAATGCATTCAGGGGAATCAAATTATTCATGCAAGCATTGTGGTAAGATTTTTGCAAATGCATCCAATTTATGCCGCCATAGTGATACACATTCCACTACCAGGCCTTATAGTTGTGATGTGTGTGGCAATCGATTTGTGAGAAATGCTCATCTCAAACAACACATGCGAATCCACAGTGAAGAAAAACCATATGTCTGTCATATATGTGGTCAATCATTNCTGGAAGTGTTTACATTGCACAACAAATATTGTAAGCACAAATTGAAACACAAGTGGAAGTGTAATGTTTGTGGCAAGCCTTTTGCATCAAAGCGATACCTGAGAGGGCATGAGAGAATGCATTCAGGGGAATCAAATTATTCATGCAA
This sequence comes from Aurelia aurita complex sp. Pacific, assembly GCA_004194395.1. NCBI lineage: Eukaryota > Metazoa > Cnidaria > Scyphozoa > Semaeostomeae > Ulmaridae > Aurelia > Aurelia aurita complex sp. Pacific. The sequence continues at coordinate 15,464 of REGL01000263.1, forward strand.
GCATTGTGGTAAGATTTTTGCAAATGCATCCAATTTATGCCGCCATAGTGATACACATTCCACTACCAGGCCTTATAGTTGTGATGTGTGTGGCAATCGATTTGTGAGAAATGCTCATCTCAAACAACACATGCGAATCCACAGTGAAGAAAAACCATATGTCTGTCATATATGTGGTCAATCATTCCGTGTTTTATACAGCCTCAGTTGCCATATCAGTAAACACACAGGCGTCAAACCGCATCGTTGCGAGTTCTGCCAAAAGAGTTTTTTGCAACGTAATGATTTGAGACGACATCTTCGAATGCACACAGGAGAAACGCCATATCAATGTGACCAGTGTGGCCGTTCATTTGCAAGTAACACAAATTACAAACGTCATCAGTTTACACATATTGAAAGGAAACCATTTCCATGCAACCAATGTGATAAATCATTTTCACGGATCCAAGATCTTGATGCTCACCAAAGGATTCATAATAATGATCGCCCTTATCCGTGTCAGACATGCGACAAAGCCTTCACTAGACCAGAATATTTGAGGAAACATATGAAAACACATGAAGGAAACAAAGTGTTCATTTGCGATGCGTGCGGAAAGCGTGTAACTACGTCATGGTCACTGCGCAGTCATATGAAGATGCACACGGGTGAAAAAACACTACCATGTGAAATTTGTGGTAAGACGTTCACAGAAATTCGCTACTTGAAGTACCATATTCGAGTACACAAAAACGAGCGACCATTCAAATGTGCATTGTGCCCTAAAGCATTCACAAGGTCATCTCATCTCAGATCACATGAACATTCTCATGCGAAAATAAAAAAATACAAATGTGAGAATTGTGAGAAAAGATTTGCATCATCATCGAATTTGAAAACACATTTGAGAATACATGAAGGTTTGAAGCCATATTCTTGTGAAGTTTGTGGAAAAGCGTTTTCAAGTTCAAGTAATCGATATACCCATCAGAAGATCCACAAACAAAATGAAACTGGAGTGACAGAATATGTATGTGATGCATGTGGAAAACAGTTTAGCAGTGCAAGTAACAAAGGAACACATCAAAAATCCCATTGCCCTGTTTTGAAAGCAACAGTTAAAGTAGAGAATGAAGACTTCTAATTTAGCATCAAACGGAAGGAAAAGATTTTGCATGCAATAGATGTGAAAAACAGTTTAGCAGTGCAAGTAACTAGGGGACGCATCAAAAATCCCATTGCCCCCGTATTGAAAGCAACAGTTAAAGTAGAGAATGAGGACTTCTAATTTAGCATCAAACGGAAGGAAAAGATTTTGCATGCAATAGATGTGAAAAACAGTTTAGCAGTGCAATTAACTAGGGAACGCATCNGGTTTCGCATGCTTCCTCGTTCATCAGCCACGTGTCAAATTGCTAAACAAAACCACGAGTTGCAGTTTTATTGTTTTTTAGTTTGGACTTCTTGTAAAGTATTTAGTAATGCAGAACATTTTGAACTTATTTTTGTACCAATTTGTATCGCTTTTATATCAAGTGAACCGCAGTAGGAACTCTATATAAACATACTTTTCTTTACAAGGAGCTCCTTTTTTTATTATACGTATTCAGTTGATGATAATTCTTTTTACTTTGAGTTGGTTGAAAGAAAGATAGATTTGTTTCTATGCCTTATGAACCATATATTCTGTAAACCATAGATCGTATGGATCAATTTTAGTTGTCGTTTTGAAAGAGATGAAAGGATCCATAGCACGTCATTATCGTTGCTTTTTTTCCAAATTTATACAAGATTATTATTTCGAGATGAAGTACTAAATAAAGCTGAAGAACGGGAAGAAACTTCGACAGAAAAGTTGTCATCTCGCACCGTTTATTAATCAATTCATGCCAGTCGCTTCTCTTCAATGTTCTTCATTGACGTGTTGTGGTTAAATCGGTTTAATGCGGATAGTTCCTTTGTAAAGGTAAGGGGAATTAAAGCCCTTAGCTGGCTGAAATGTGGAAGAAACGGAGAATGTTGAACTTCCCTATTATTACTTTGCTGGGTAGCAATTTTCTATTTTGTCAAAAGTTGCAAGTAACATTTCAAGAATGGATCATCGGTCCATCTTTATTGGTAGAAGTTCTGCGAAATTGATGTAAACGTTCCAGCTAGTTGTACTATCATCAATCTTGCCGATCATATACCAAAGGCCAATTCAAGCCTGTACAAAGAGGGAGAGTGCACTTTTAGCCACGTAACAGAAAATGCACAGTTGTGAAATGCAGCAGTAACGACGGTTTTCGCGAAACATGCATTATAATCTATTAGACAGTAGCATTAGTGATACTGATAGTGTAGTGAGTGTATTTGATAATATAGTTCTGTTTCGAAATTGAGTTCATAATTGTGTCGACGTCTCAACTTAACATTTTATTTTTCAAATTCGTTACGTTTTTGAAAAGCATGACGCAACGTGCAGGCGCGCAACTAGGAATTCTATAGGGCAGGGATCGAAACCAGAAAAGGGCACACTCCAGATCATTTCAAGAAGTGAGATGTCGCCTGGGATGTCAGTTTTCCAAACTCAGAAAGCGAGGGCAGAAATCAATGATATTTTTCTAATGTTCACCTCTCTATAAAGCATATCAATCAACAAACATGTCAACGCGCGGGGGAAGCAATTTGAAAACGGTACAGGAAATGCGAGCGAAGCAAGTAGGGAGGGGATTCGGGGGCTTGCCCCCCGGAAATGTTTGAAATCACGCTCTCTAGATCCTCGGAGAATACCTATCTTAAAAATATATTAACAATAGAAGAGAATAAAAACACCCGCCTAAACAAGACAAGTAACACTCAAAAGGCTGCTTTTCATAAGAATCTGTGCTCTGAGCTTTGTTGTATGGGGTAATATGGTTTCTTAACTTTGGCCAATTCTTTTATCGGGTGAGAAAAAAGCCATCCCTATTTGAAAGACCACTGCTCCTTGGATAAGAGAATGAAAACATTGCCAAATACATCATTCAGTTGTGGACATATTCGAATCCTTTTAAGAATTTACCTTAATGAAGTCGGCCACTCCGCTCTAAAAATTGCAGAAATTGCAAGGGATTTTCTGGTGAAGTCCCTTCAAGAAGCCTTAAAAACCGACCTTAAGATGACGACCAAATTTTCCTAATATTCCTGCTTCACAGCAATGACTTCAACAAGCATGGGCACGTGTTATACTCTTGGGAGGACGAAGTCACCCGGAATTACGCTGTTCTATGTTCCCAGGGATTGAAATAATACTCTTGAAAAATTTACGTGCTAAATCATGTAACAGCCATTGCTGCAAGGAAGACAATTTGGTCTCAATTTTCGGCCTGTTTTGAAGATTTCTTGAGAAAATTTTGGAATGAAGTTGCCGATGTCACTCAGGTAAAATTCATTTGAACATGAACAATAATTGCCTTTATATTTAAGAGCAATGGTCTTTCAAACGGGATTGTCCGAGGATGGTCTTTTTCCCACCCAGTTTTAAAAGTTTCATGCAGCGGCTTCTTTTAGCAAAATGAATCTTGTCTTTTAGCATCTGCTTTATGCGTGCTTTTTTCATGTGCCATGTAAAACATAGAAAACATAATTGCAGAAATTTTCAGCCGTATTTGCAAGTTTTGAGCATCAATGTTTAGAAAATCGCTGATAATTTCGGAACGATAAGTCCAATTCAAAATTGTCAAACTTTGTTCAAGATCTTAGCAATTCAAGAAAGCAGCAATCAATAAGTATTGGTACTTAATCGCAAGAACCCGTAAAATACCGGTCAGTAATACGTCGATTTATTTCGTCCCTAAAAAGGGCACTTTTTTGCTTTTATTATATTTTTTATCTGTACTCTTCGTTTCTCTTTTCGGTTTCTCGTTCTATTCAACGATTTAGTCAGGTAGCAATTTAGTTCTAGGCAACGAGTTAAAGGAAAATGCGAAGCTATGAAGTAAATACAATAAATGGTTGTAAGTTTGATAAACTTTCAAGTAGGAGGTGAAATATTACAACAATCTACAGTAGGATGTTAACAACAACAGTCAAATAACAGTTTCTCATTTCAGGCGAGTCTTCAACATACATAAACAAGAGAGTCTTTCTTTTCACCTACAATATTCATTCAGAGTTTGTGCCTGGTTTCGTTCTGCTGAAATAACCCATGAGGGAGCCACTTATAATCCCATTTAGACAGCTGGGAAGGGCTTCACAGCAGTTTCGGTTCAACAAATTCCTTCCAATTCATTTCAATGATACTTTCATACTGAATTTCATCTTCCTCATCCTCTTCTAGTTCAAATTTACGGGATATTGAGTCTCCATCTCCAGTTATTCTCTTCCTTGATTCCTCAGACAATAAAAGTTGTGCTACACCAGTGCTTTGGTCAATGTTTTGAATAACACCTTCCTTGTAATCAGAGACTTCAGGTGTATATGACAGCGAAAGTTCCAGGATTTTGAAAGCAATTTTGTCTCCTACTCTTGGGGCACCTTGCAAATATGGATAAGCACTGTAATCTTTTGCTAATTTGGTTTTCTTATGGTTCANATGTTGACAACAACAGTCAAATAGCAGTTTCTCATTTCAGGCGAGTCTTCAACATACATAAACAAGAGAGTCTTTCTTTTCACCTACAATATTCATTAAGAGTTTGTGCCTGGTTTCGTTCTGCTGAAATAACCCATGAGGGAGCCACTTATAATCCCATTTAGACTGCTGGAAAGGGCTTCACAGCAGTTTCGGTTCAACAAATTCCTTCCAATTCATTTCAATGATACTTTCAAACTGAATTTCATCTTCCTCGTCGTCTTCAAGTTCAAATTTACGGGATATTGAGTCTCCATCTCCAGTTATCCTCTTCCTTGATTCCTCAGACAATAAAAGTTGTGCTACACCAGTGCTTTGGTCAATGTTTTGAATAACACCTTCCTTGTAATCAGAGACTTCAGGTGTATATGACAGCGAAAGTTCCAGGATTTTGAAAGCAATTTTGTCTCCTACTCTTGGGGCACCTTGCAAATATGGATAAGCACTGTAATCTTTTGCTAATTTGGTTTTCTTATGGTTCATAGCTGTATCCTCTTGAGAATTGGATTCATTCATTGAAGAACTGGCCACAAACGGTGGAATTGCATTTGGTGGTGACAAAGTATTTTCAGATTGCATACTTTTAATGCTAATTTCTTTTTGTGGCATAACATCTTCATTTGGTTTTTTATCAAGATTATTGTTGTTTTCATTGACAAGTCGATTGTCTGTAGGATTAACATATATTCTTGAAATATTAACTAATCTATCTTTCAATGCCTTGTTTTTGGCAGATTTGTCACTATATTTTGCATTATTGACATTTAAATTGAACTCTTCTAGCTTTTGAAAATTAACGGATGACACAGTGTCACTGGTTTCATCATCATCATCGTCATCTGAACCAAAATAAATATGGCTTCCATCCTTCTTTGATGAAACCTTTGCTTTCTTAGGATGATGAGAGTTTGATGATGTAAGAGGTGTTGATGTTTGGTTTGAGCTTGCTTCTTTTCTTTCCATTATCTGAAATGATTTCTCATCAAACATGGCATTTTTCTTTTGTTCTGGATTTATACCAGGACCAGTTGCTTTGTTATTTGCTTCACTTATCTTTTTGACTTCATGATTGTGTAGCAATCCCTTTGTTTTCATCCACTTATTGATTCTTTTAGAAATTATTTTCTCTGTTATTACAGGATCAATGGAGGGCCTTTCATCATTTATTACTTCACTTTTGGACTTAATATCCTCAATTTTATCTTTTTCTTCGATAGATTTACTTTTGATGGCAGGATCACTTGTCTTTTTTCTGAGTTTCTTCTTCAGCTTTTGATATTTTGTGCAAGGAATTTCTTCATTCAAAGTAGTTTTAGCATCATTCTTCTTTTCGTTACTTCTGATTTCTGTTCTTTGAAGAGAATTCTTTAAAGCCTTGTTTCCATTAGTGTTTAATGTTTCTTTCTTCTGTTTTCCTCCTTTGGTACTTTCTTCCCTCTTATCAACCATGTTTACAACTTTTATTACACTCTCGCCACAGTTGTCATCTGCTTGTTTTCTTTTCTTTTCCTTAATTTTCATTTTCTCTTTTGAAGCTCTTTCAACATCATCAAGTTCTGTGATTTTAGACTTCTTCTTTTTCTTTGGGGTTTTTGTCTTAGTGGAAAACTGCATACTATCGTCCATATTTGCTACAACATGTTCTACTGTCATAGCATCAGTCCCCTTTGTTGATGCATCCTTTCTTCTCTTTTTTGACTTCAAAGAGAAGTTCCCTACATTTCCTTCCTCGAGTTTTCGCTTCTGCCTGCTAATACTGTCTTCTCCAGCATCATGAGAAGTGAAATTTTGATGAATATCATTGAAACTTTGGACTACTTTACTTAGCTCCCCGAAACCATCTTGAATAATTGTGGCATTTTCTATACCTTCCTCTTCAATAATAATTTCATCTTCGTCTCGAATAACTGCGATATCTTCATTTGGAGGAAGCAGAAACCCCTTAGTGCTGCACCTCAGGGGGGTAGGGCCTATTTGAAACTTGGCCTGGATGTCTTTCACAAAATCGCTCACTTGCCTGCAAACTCCTGGATTAAGTAGGAACCAACAATCTCCGACAACTCCAGGTCGGAAATTTTTGAAGCGTAAGCGAAGTCGAAGTAGATTAGCCATGCTACTAATGTGTGTGGCTTTTCTTTCACTTTCGCTTCTGGCTTCTGTCCGCCATGTGCAATCGATTCGAAATCGTGGAGCGGAGCCTCTTTCTGGAGAGAGTTCTAGCGACAATGCGACAACCTAGAAGTCTTCTAACTCGCAAAAGAACTTATAACTTCAAAAACGTATCCTCTAATTTGTAAGCATGTGCTTCGATAATCAATGCTGCAAACATAGAAATTGATTATTGAATTTCTTACATGGCGAAAAAAGTATTCGAAAAATATTCATACGCGAGGAGTCTTCATTATGAAATGGCCTCGATATCAGTCCAGCTTTTTGGCGCCAAATGCAAAATAGAAAATGGCGGCCACAGGATGGCAAGAGCAACTGCGACGTCCAGGAAGCAAAAATAGAAGAAGTGCTTTGGCTGAAGTTAAAAGACCAAAGAGACGAATTAAAAAACCAGCCTGGGATGTAAGTAAATATTTTCATGCATTCTTATCAGCCAAGTTGAGCACGAACTTTGAAGAATCTGTGGCATGTATCTACTATACTGTATCTATCAATATTATTTGCCATGCCACAAGAATAATTAAAATATTTACAATATTTCAAGAGCTAACAATAGATACATAACAATTCTGTTACAAATTTTAGAAAATGAATAAAAACTCTATATGATTCAACTCTGCATGTGGTGTGGCACATTGTGGCACCATACATCATATCTTCCCTGTTTGCTCTCAAAAATAAAACGATATGTTTTCTATAAATTTTGCAATGTTCTTCTTTCAGGATACAAGTTCAGATTTAACAGCCTACAAACCATCTCCAGAGGAACTGGTAAGGATAGAAGAAGGACTGTTTATTTATTGATCTTTCAGGTTGGAAAACTTGTATTCACTCACACCCACATGAAACTCTGTCAAACTGGCTGCTCGCAGCTACAATCATTGGTTCTTGCATGCGAGAACTAAAGATCTGTTGTTAATTTTGCATCTCTCGCAGCTTTTTGAAAGTCCACTAGCAGCTCACAGCTTCAAATTTATTTCATTTGCTTTGCTACTACGCTTCAGGCCAAATCACACATGTTTTCCAACCTGGCTTTCACCAAACACCAGTCCTTGCTCAATCAATAAAATATTGCGTGTGCAGACCAGGAAAGAATGCAGTGGCGTGTTTTGGTGCAAAAAGTCTGTGATGCCTTTGTTTTTAAAGTAGACTACAAAATATCTTCTTCAAAATTGCTCAGAATTGGCATGCAGACAAATTAAGGTCTCTCTCGGCAATAAATAGGGTGTTTCCCTGGGCAAAAAGGGTGAAGGTGAAGTTGCGTGTCATGACGCTCGAGTGTTGGGGTTCTACTGGGAATCAAACCCTGTCCACCTGACTGTTCTGGCTGCAAAATCAGATGATTACACAACTGTGTGACAACACCTTCATGACCCTGAAGATTTTGATTGAACCTAATTACATTACGTCTTCTGATTAGCAAGACAGAAGAACAGGAAATGCAGGGAAATATTGCCATCTCTTCAACCAATCAAGATGTTGTTGTGTTCGCTGCCCAGAAGCTTTGGTAATCAACTCATGTAATAAATTCTTTTGCTACTTCCACTCCACAAAACAAGAATTAACAATGGATCTGAAGTTTTTGAATTATTTTAAACATAATCTACTTATTATATGATCTACTTTGTACAGGAAAGAAGGCATGAAATCCATAAACCAAAACCATTGTCAGAAAGAAGATATTTGAGGCAATATCAAGACCTACTTTTGCAAGAGAACAAAGGTTATTGCTAAAAATCTATGTATTGTATTCACTCTCTTCTTAGATTTTCTGTTTCTCTTTACACTAAAGACATTGATTAGCTTCACAATACAATGTTTTTAAGTTGATGATGCATAGCAATGTGCTGAAGACTGATATGGCTTGGCCTTGTGTACATTATTTTCTTGCCTGAGCATTCATGCAAATTGCATAGGAATTCTTGTAGAAAATTCTTTCAAGAACTCTTATCAGTATGCAAAGAAACGTTAAGAAATCTTTTGAGTTCTATTTGACATTACTGTGCACAAGGCCTGTACTTTAAGTCATTAGAAGTGTCCTATCTTGAAATAAACAATCACTAATCATTTTTGTTGTGGAAAGGCAGTCATGGATTTT
>REGL01000263.1:33092-53554 GCA_004194395.1 Aurelia aurita complex sp. Pacific
CTTTGAGAGCAGACATGTTAATCTTGAAAGCTCAAATTTGCCTCTTCCTGCAAACCAGAGCTTTACCCTTTTGGCCTAAGCAATTTCTTAAGGCACAGCATATAAATCAACGATAGCCTTGATAAAGTTTGAACAATATTAGATCTTGTGTTATTCTGTCTTCCAGAAGTCACTCCCCAGTCACCCATCATGAAGTTTCTTAATTTTTCATTAATTTTAGTTCTTAGTTTCGATGTTCTTCAGGGATTTGCTTAGGCCAAAAGGCCAAAGTTCTGGTTTGCAAGTGCACGCAAATTTGAGCTTTCAAGATTGATATTTCCACTCTCAAATCACCAATACCAACAAACGAGGTATCTATGTTCAAGTTAACTAGCGTGGAATATTTTGAGAGTGATTAGCCATTGATTAAAGCAAAATTCACATAGCTGGAGTCAACCAAATCTGTATACATTTTTTTGAGACACCCGGTAGAGGAACTTTATACTTTTCTAGGGGACTATACTATAATATACTATACTATACTATACTATACTATACTTTACTATACTATTCTATACTATACTACACTATACTTTACTATACTATACTATACTATACTATACAAAGGGACTTTATACTTGTAGAATGAAGCTGTACTTGCAAGTTAAATTAAATGTATTTGCATGTTACTGTAAGTTACTATCCCTGTCATAAATCCAATTTTGCCTGTATTTCCAATGCTCAGAACAAAGAAGAAACATCACAAAAATACTTCAGCCTTCACTCGGCTATCTTTCAAACTTTGATTCGCTCCAATTCCTCAAGTGTTCTCTGCATAACGAATTTTCAAACATGTGAGGTTCTGTTGGATTCATTTGGTAGATAATTTTCAAGGTCATCATCAGTATTTAACTTGTATTTTCCCTCGATCTTTTCAGACCGAAGTGCAAATGCAAGTACACAAGACGATGCTAGAAAGTTTGTTTGAAGATTTTCAAGAGCAAAGAGCTTTAGTTGATGCACTTACTGGGGTATGTTTTTTATCCAGTCCTGTCGATCAAAGAGGCATGTTCATTGATGCACTTACTGGGGTATGTTTTTTATTCATTCCTGTCGATCAAAGAGGCATGTACATTGATGCACTTACTGGGGTATGTTTTTTATCCAGTCCTGTCGATCAAAGAGTCATGTTCATTACACAATGAAATCCTATTTTTAAGAACGCACGATTTCAAAGTTCAGTCTGGCAAATTTTCAAAATGAACAGTTATGTTATGAATTATTTAGTGAAGTTAAAGTGAAACTTCTTAAGTTTAATCTCTTATTGGAATTTAAAGCATGTTGATTGTGTTTTTTCTTGCAGATATCTAAATAAGGCTCGCCTTCTGCTACTATATTATATGTTCGCTGTGTTTATTTGATAATAATTTTGATGGAACCTCACACTGTTATTTCATTTAATCCAGTCTCATTCAATCNACTGGGGTATGTTTTTTATTCATTCCTGTCGATCAAAGAGGCATGTTCATTGATGCACTTACTGGGGTATGTTTTTTTTATCCTGTCCTGTCGATCAAAGAGTCATGTTCATTACACAATGAAGTCCCATTTTTAAGAACGCACGATTTCAAAGTTCAGTCTGGCAAATTTTCAAAATGAACAGCTATGTTATGAATTATTTAGTGAGGTTAAAGTGAAACTTATTAATTTTAATCTCTTATTGGAATTTAAAGCATGTTGATTGTGTTTTTTTCTTGCAGATATTTAAATATAGGCTCGCATTCTGCTATTGTATTATACTGTTCGCTGTGTTTATTTGATAAGAATTTTGATGGAATCTTACACTGTTATTTCATTTAATCCAGTCTAATTCAATCCCCAATTCGACACTTTAGTTAAGTTGGCTCTTCCTCTTGGAGTCGTAAGTTCATTACAGATTTGGATACAAATCTTCACTTTCCATTTTTCCGTTATGTTCCTGCATGGTCTCTTTCTTTCATTTCTTGCAATCTGATTTCCATTCTTCAATTTCTTTTTTTCTTTGTTTTCAGGATATAATTACTTCACAGGAAGAAAACGAAACGTTGCAGAATGAATTTGATAACTTTAAATTAGAAACAAATCAAGAAATAATCAAACTAAAGGTGAAGTTGATTTTCTTTATCGATTTACTTTTCAAGGAAATTAATGCGTAAAGGACTTCTCGTTGAAATTTTTTTAGATAATTGTTTATCAACATCTTTTTTGCTGCTGTAGTTTCCGTGAGCAATTTTTTGCAGATGTTTGCTATCTACCGGGTAGGTAAAAAACAAACAAAAACAATTTTGTTTGACAGGCCAATGCTACCTGGATGCCATGGCAATAAAATTGGCAAGTATATTATTCAATAATGAATATGCTCAAATCCATTTTAAAATTCACCCGACTGAAATCGGCCAATCCGTTCTGAAATTATTGGGGAGATTATTGCTCAAGAAGGCCCCTTCAAGAAGCCTTCAAAACAGGTCTCGAATCACAATCAAATTTCTTGCCTTTCAGCAATGGCTATTACATGCTTTAGCATGTGTTATCCCTTTGGGGTGATAAAAGTGTAATCCCTGGGAGTATGGCAACATTATTCCGAGCCATTTCATCCTCCCAAGGGGATAACACTTGTTAAAACATGTTGAAATCATTGCTGTATCGCAGAAAAATTTTGTGATGATTTTTAGGCCTGGTTTGAAAGTTTCATGAGGGGGCACTGTGGAGAAAATCCCTGATACTTTCAGAGAGGAGTTGTCGGTTTTAGTCAGGTAAATTGCAAAATGGATTTGAACATTTACACCATAAGATGGTATTTTTGCCAATATCGTGATCTTGATAATTGGGTAGCAGTTGCCTTTCAAACAGGAATTGTTTTGTTTTTCCTGACCCGGTATTAATACAATTCTGAACCTAGGACATCTTGAAATGTTAAATAATCGTATTTTGGGCATCCAAATCATGCATTTCATATCATATTTATTCCGTTAATCTTCATTGCTGAGTCATTTTGTTCATCATAATTCATTTTATTTTATTTTTTCTTGATTTTATTTTACAGCAAGAGTTGCTGAACATCAAATTAGAGAGATGAAGTAGAGGAAGTGGTAAGTGAACAGTTTATTTGTGGAATACAAATCCTGTGAGGATGAAAACGTAAAACCGTTGAACCTCTCTCTTCCATGTCGAACTGACCATATTGTAGCATTTGTTGAAGTTAGTCGACGGAGATAAATAGCTAACTCTATAGCTGCATATGCAAGTCTAAAAGTACCTTCTTACCGGCAATCCAGAATTTAGATGTTGCATGTGGATCAAATCTCTAGAATTATTGCTCATTGAAATGATCAAAGATTGCTTGTTGCCATCATAATATGATTTTATGCTTTGAGATTATTTACTTTCTGTGATGCTAACTCAGTTCTCTATGATACTTCAGACGGCGGCAGCAGCCTTTTCTTTGCATATGCATGTCTAAAATTAGTATTTGAATTTTGAAGATTTCGACACGTGCGTCGATATTATGTAGCTGGAAGAACAATAGCGTATTTGGGTGTTTCTTTGTCCTGTTTGTAGATTAGCACCATTTATCTCCGTCCACTAACTTTAAAGAGGACTGCAGGCAAAGTTGAATGTTTAGAGGGAGCAGGAACTCAATGAGAACAGTGAAAATTAAAACATTTGTAACAATACAACATTGTGAATATTTAGGTTGAAATTTTAAATATCATTCCTCCTTTGTTAAAGTAGTTAATTTTTCATTAAATTTATTGTATTAAGTTTTATCTAAACTGATGATTCAGACTTTTGCTGTCATGACTTTTGCACTTATATATTTATCGTAGTTATTGCAATTTAATGTTTGGATATATGATATCAGGCTCTGATGACATGTACGTTGTTGCATTAGCATCCAAATGTTTTGGGCGGAAAAAGTTCGACAAAAACTTTCGGACACTTTTTGAAAAATCGAAAACAATTTCCTTAGTCATAACTTATTGGTCAAATTTTTCACTTGAAATGGGCTATATTTGCGTAGAATGGACCTGATCTTGACCAAAGGTGTTCGCACTGAATGCTTCAAATTAGCAATATCGTGAGGAAAACGTGTAACCTAAAATCGTTTCGGACACTTTTGAAGTTAATTCAGACAAAACCTATTCGAACAGAATTTTAGGCGGAACTTACCGCACTGTCTGAAACCTTTGGATTTTAATGTAATTCTAGGCCTTCCCTGTTCTGAGGAGAGTCGCCAACTCTATATAACTTCACGGCTTATATATATGGATTCCAGCCTAAAGGAATCACAAAATGCAATGCGGTTACGTGGAGCGGAACGACCAAGACCTGCTTCGATAGGCTTGGCTTCGCATTGTGCTAAAACTACCTTCGGCTGCTAGGTAGGCATCTAGAGAATCTAGATATCTAGAGAAAAAGACTATCTACTATAACTGAGCGATTTTTGTGCATTTTGATACGCGACGTTCTATCGAATGGCTTTAGAGCTTCTATCACTATTGTACACATTCGAAAATTCTACAAAATGTAGCAAAATGTTGTTCGATTCTGATTCCTTTCAGAATAGCTTAAAGTAAAAGGTCTACAGGCAACAGGCAACAAATTCTTTCCCAAGCCCCAAGCAATCACTCGGTACGACGGCGGGCCAGCTCGGCGCCGCAGGCGACAAGCGGCAAGCCTAGTCGAAAAACTAAGCCTTGCAGTTGGGTGCGGTTTGAACTGAGCTGACTCTGGAAAAATATTATTTACCTGTATGGTTTATTCAAATTGATTGGTAAATGTGTCCATCTCGAATCAGATCAATAACATTTCCCATTAACTTTCATCTGCCCAAAATGATACATTCATTTCATCATTTAGGTCTGGGTGATGTGTGTCTGGTTTAAATGTAGCTGACTCCTGTCATGTTTCTGACTTGCATACTATGTTAAAACCGACTTGCATACTTTGTTAAAGCTGACTTGCATACTATGTTAAAACTGACTTGCATACTTTGTTAAAACCGACTTGCATACTATGTTAAGACCGACTTGCATACTATGTTAAAACTGACTTACATACTATGTTAAAACTGACTTGCATACTATGTTAAAACTGACATGCATACTATGTTAAAACTGACTTGCATACTATGTTAAAACTGACTTGCATACTATGTTAAAGCTAACTTGCATACTATGTTAAAACTGACTTGCATACTATGTTAAAACTGACTTGCAATTTAATGAAATATCAAGTAGCCTTCCCTTGGTACCAAAGTCAAAAATATAAGATATAAACAAATATAAAAGATGAATAACTTTCGTCCGCCCACAAATTCTTTTTCATCGTTTTATCCAGTTCTTCGTCAATATCAAAATAAAGATTCCTACCATAAGTAATTAAAATGAAAGTTGTTTACGCGATTTTGGTGACAACAACTTTGGGAATTCACCAGACTTTTATCAGTTTGCCTTGTGTTTCGCTGTTCTCTTTTATCAATCATTAACCACTGTACTGAGGTTTCGAATCATCAAATCGACCAATGCCCCTACTATTTCTCAGAAGGCTTAACTCCTTATATTTGCTTCATCAAAACTGCCTGCTGGCTGAATTGATTCAAATGATTGGATAAGATCACGTACGATTTATACTGCTTTATATAATGAAATCATGGTTTTTAGATAAAATATCTCTAATTGAAAACAACTTATATCCCTCAGATACTGATCAATTTTCTTGAGAAAATGCAGTTGTAAGGTATTGATATAAATGGTTTGCTTTCTGCTTATGAACATAATTTCGTCCCTTTACTTCAAGTATGTAAAGAACACATTCATCAACCGTAAGCAGAGTCCATAGAAATACAAAAGCCTTTCGGGTATCCTTACGAGTTTCCATGTTTGAAAATCACCCCAACTCGATCCATGATAAAATGTTTGTTCTCGATACTCATATTCGGATATTTTATCATTTTTCCAATGATAGTGTCCATTTCCTTCAGTCATTATGAACAAATTCAAGGCTTTCTATTCACAACAAATTATGTGGTAGTCATCAATGTTTTTGCAGTATGATTCAAAATCAGGCTGCCGCGAAAAGAGCCAAACTTTGCTAATTTTGCTAATTTTCAAACCAATAACAAGATCAGTTATTTGTAGAAATAATTTGGTCCTTGATCTACTCGCCACAGAAACACAAGTGAAGACGGCCTTGTAATCAAAGTTTGGTGATTTTTCATACAGGAGTACTTTTTTGTTACACCATGTCCCTGTGCTATTTAAAATGAGGAGAGTCGCCACGCTTTACTTTACTTTGCATTTCTTGGTTTTATCAGCTTTTTATTGCAGTGTCTGATGACGAAGCCTTTCCATTATGTGTCATAATGGTATCGATTTTGAAAGCAATTTTTAACTTTTCTCTACATTGCAAATGTTTAGCGAAGTCATGAAAGCTTTTCAAATGAACATAGGGAAACAAGAGTGCCATGNGAAATAATTTGGTCCTTGATCTACTCGCCACAGAAACACAAGTGAAGACGGCCTTGTAATCAAAGTTTGGTGATTTTTCATACAGGAGTACTTTTTTGTTACACCATGTCCCTGTGCTATTTAAAATGAGGAGAGTCGCCACGCTTTACTTTACTTTGCATTTCTTGGTTTTATCAGCTTTTTATTGCAGTGTCTGATGACGAAGCCTTTCCATTATGTGTCATAATGGTATCGATTTTGAAAGCAATTTTTAACTTTTCTCTACATTGCAAATGTTTAGCGAAGTCATGAAAGCTTTTCAAATGAACATAGGGAAACAAGAGTGCCATGCAATCAGTCTAGACTTTTACAGTAGTTTTTGATATTGAAGAACTTTTAAAAAAAAGTTGTTTTTCATTTAGAATTTAAAATAATCATTGAAAATGGCAGATTTATGGGTGGTAAGCATATTTAAATGGAGATTTAAGTTTTAATGCTAGCTTATTTTGGGTGTGCAAACAGAACGCTCAAATGTCCCTTAACTTAAAACCTTGCGAACCTTTTAAGTATATCTATAAATGGCTAAACCATTTTTTGTGGTATTCTTGGGACACATGTTTCTTTAAAGAGATATCCACTGGCCAGACATTGAGTTAGTCCAATTAGCATTTATATCTCTGAACAGAATAGAATTGCAAACCCTTCTTGGTGGCTCGGTCCGGTCTCGTAATGACGTCTGTTTCGACAATTTCAAAACTGAAGACTTTTGCTTGCGATTTTTGTATATCTTCTCTTTGCCTAAGATTGTCCTTATTTCGAGGCTGTTGGAATAGATTATGTGCAAGGCCGGAAAGCTTTGGCTCGTAGTTGCGCAGACCCTTTCCTCCTTTGGACAATGGGTCTGCACGCAGGCTTCTCTTTGCCATCCTAACTTGCCATCCTAACTATTGTTGTTGTTGTTGTTTTCTCGGCTTGGAATCTGATTCTTCATCATTATCGCCTATGTTAGCATGACGACGTCCAATGTCAAACCGGCTCAAGTCGTTATTCGTAAAAATCGTTTGTATGTAGCATTTTGTAATCGTATACAGTAAATAGTTGTATTTTGGTGCATGTTTAAGGCCTGGGGGTACTCATGATATTTGGGTCCCCTTGATATCGCCTTTGTAGTGTTGTATACATATTTCGTAAGTGGTGTGTTAGCTAATCGTTGTTACACACTTGACACTTTTATATTGAATGCAAGAAACAGGGAAGAAACATCCTTAGACTGCGTTCACACGATGCCGGCACATTTTGAAAACGGTGAAAAATGTGACCGTAGCAAAATTTGAGCTAGCGTTCACACGATACCGGCAAAATTTCGAAAACGGCAGAAATTGTGACGGCAATTAACTCTTTGCAAGCTCCACGAGAACGAGGCTGGATTTTCGCGCCAAAGCCAATAAGCCTTGTTTCGAAAGCGTTGAAAAATGTTCCGTTTTCAGCATTTTCGAGTGTTCACACTATGCCGTTTTCAAAATGTGCCGTTTAGAGTTCCGTTTTCAAAATCTACCGTTTTCAAAATGTGCCGGTTTCGTGTGAACGGAAGGCCTATCCGTCACATTTTTCACCGTTTTCAAAATGTGACGGCATCGTGGGAACGCAGTCTTAAAACGTCATCAGTTCTCCTAAAAAAAAAAAAAAAAAAAAAAAAAAAGAGTTCCGTTTTCAAAATCTATCGTTTTCAAAATGGGCCGGTTGCGTGTGAACGGAAGGCCTATCCGTCACATTTTTCTCCGTTTGCAAAATGTGCCGGCATCGTGTGAACGCAGTCTTAAAAAGTCATCAGTTCTCCTATTTTCAACGAAACAGGGGGAGAAGGTCTTATCTCTTGTTACGCGACCAAAGTGCAACAGTTTAGAAACATTTTTCACCGTACCAGTTAAGTTGGAGTAGTTTTAGATAGTACATTCGAAAATGGTGAAAATTTACGCTTGATCCAGACACTTGCAGAATACAGTAGTGTTCCAGATTTAAGAAGCAATAGCGTAATAAATTGGTTAGCTCGCTCCATTTCTCCTTACCTATTGATGATTTATAAGAGTGTTCTAGACTTAAAAATGTTTCTTATTTGCGGAACTTTACTGTACCAAAAGGTCTTTGGGCTATACCTATTTTTTGTAAGAAACTAGGAATTTGAGCCAGTACTGAAAGTTTATTAAAATTATAAGGTTTTCAGTACTCAGAGTTTGTTACGAGTTTGTTACGAGTTTCTTACGAGTTCCATGACAATTTTTCATGTTTACTTCAATCAAAAAAGTTTTTGAAGCCTTTCCAATGCTTAGACATTATTCAAGTACCTTCCGGGGAATATGACACAAGAAAACAAGAAAATCATGCTGAAGCTTTCCTTTGGTACAATGAATACTAGTTTTTTTAGTTATGTGTTCTCAGTTCTGGAGTTTCTTATTTTTTGGCGATCTGAGAGTTGAGTTTCTTATAAGCAGGCCAGGAAGCGGCAGAATTACAGCTGATGTGGGGTTCTTATAAAATAAAACAATTCGTGTATGTTGTATGCAAGCATGTTGCACGCACTTCATGTTTAGTGACAAGAAGGTCTTATTTTCAAATATCATTTTGCTCAAGAAGCGGTGGACCAAACGGAACCAAACAATACTCATGCCAAGGCCTAAATATTGTTGTAACCAATCGCAATTCAGCTTGGCGTTCCAATTGACCAATCACAATCTTTCGCTTTGGGATGAACAAAAAACCACGCAAAAAACATATAAATGTTCATGCGCTTACGCGTATATTTGTGAAAACAATGAGATGAGTCAAGTCAAACACACTACAAAATGTGAGGAAGTATGAAACAAAAATGAAAGGCAGTGAATCATCCTGAATAAATTCACAAAACCATTCCCTTTCTTGTGACATGAGAGCAACGTTGCTTTGAAATTCTTCAGCACTTCTCCTATCCTATCAACCTACTTAACTAAATTCTTCAAAAATGCACTTATAAGATAATCCATTCTAAAAATATTCAAATAATTTAATTGGAGTAGATAGTTAGTGAAGGAACGTCAAAATTTGTTGCAAGTTTTTAGACAGGCTTGTAATAAAGTTATTATTTTACTGAGAAATGAGATGCAAANATGTTCATGCGATTGCGCGTATATTTGTACAAAATGTGAGGAAGAATGAAACAAAAATGAAAGGCAGTGAATCATCCTGAATAAACTCACAAAACCATTCCCTTTCTTGTGACATGAGAGCAACGTTGCTTTTGAAATTTTTCAGCACTTCTCCTATCCTATCAACCTACTTAACTAAATTCTTCAAAAATGCACTTATAAGATAATCCATTCTAAAAATATTCAAATCATTTAATTGGAGTAGATAGTTAGTGAAGGAACGTCAAAATTTGTTGCAAGTTTTTAGACAGGCGTGTAATAAAGTTATGATTTTACTGAGAAATGAGATGCAAAATTGTTATGATGTTTTGCAGACAGAAAAACAAAGATACGATGAATTTATCAATCTAAAGGGAATTTGCGAGCAAGTTATAAACCGAAATTTAATCAAGCGTAAAAAGTTGTCCACATTTGATTATTGTGGTCTTGAGATAGACAAAATGCGTCTTATTGTTTGCTTCATCCTTGTTCATTGGTTTATTTGTTATCCCCTGCACGATGGAGACCCATTCTATCTCGTGGTCATGATCAACGGCTCTCTGCCCTCATATATCTGTGGCCCCAAACAGCCGCCGAGATAGCCGAATTTATGGGAGGTGCCTCTTCCGACTCCTGACTCTTCTTGACTAGCCTCTTTGAGAGAGACCCATCTAAGGCATCCGATTTCCCACGCATGGAAGAACCCATGGGGGAATTGAATTGCCCCTGTTAAATCCAAAAGTAATTAGCAAGCAAGCATGCAATTTTGATGCAGGGAATGGCTTGGCATGGCACTTTATAGAAACTACTACAGTATTTCACAACAGGCCGCTCGTTGAACTAATTGCTCGTGCAGCAGATTGCAACGAATCAACTTCTAAATCCCCAAATTACCAAGAACAAGTCTCCTCTTAGTCCATTCGTGTCGAGTCTTTAGACAATTTGATTGAAGTTTTCTTGTCGTTTTCA
The DNA here is from genome assembly GCA_004194395.1 of Aurelia aurita complex sp. Pacific. Taxonomy (NCBI): domain Eukaryota; kingdom Metazoa; phylum Cnidaria; class Scyphozoa; order Semaeostomeae; family Ulmaridae; genus Aurelia; species Aurelia aurita complex sp. Pacific. The sequence continues at coordinate 43,687 of REGL01000263.1, forward strand.
GTGTTTTCAAGAACGAAATTTTTAAGAAATTCGTTTGTAGCTATGAAAACGGAAAACGAAAAATATGCAAAAAATCCGAGAAACTAATTCAGCCTTATTGCTAAAGATTGAGTCATAAATATTCAAAATCGGTCCAGTTTATGATTTATCGTGGCCTGTCAAAAGTGCATAGTTTTTTTTTGTATATCCGGTATTTGACCGATGGGCATGGGTTTTTTGTAGTTTCTTCGTTTCATTTATTTTTCACTTCTGGTATTGCTTTTAGCACGAGGTTATATTAAATGTATGTTTATGATGTTGATGACAAAGTTTTTTAGGTATCCTTTGAATAGATTTTGAATTGTCTTGGAATACCAAAAATTACGGTTCCCTCGTCGGCCTTCTCGTCCTCTTTGCAAGAAATTTCTGCTAAAACTTGAAGGTTTCAATTGAGATATTTAAGACAACTCGTCCATTAAGTCTGAAATAGTTTTCCTTTTCGAAAGTCTGCGAAAATATTGTTTTTGATTATTCAGCGCAATTTGTGATAATGCGGTTAGCGGCCATGGTTAGGGCCAGTTAGGTCAAGGAGCCGTCCGGGGACATCCTTGGGTTGTTTTGCTCATAAAAAGAGAATCCAAGTGTCGTTGTAAACAGCTTTTGTCTTGAGAGTTTCTTTCTTCAACAAGATTATAATTGTGAAGTTAACATTTTATTTATGACTAATTCAAACCTGCGTTTATTCATTGCCTTGCAAACAAACAAAACAGACGAGAAAACAAGCGAAGAAACCAACTACAGTTAACATCTTCAGAGCTGACCCTTAGTTGGTATCAAGGCTTCTGAATAGAAAGGTAGGAGTGATATTTTAATTGCAATTGAAACCATAACTCACTTCTTCCTTTTCAGCTTGTTTCGTTTGAAGGATGTTCCTACGCTTGTCATCGCTTGTTTGGAACTCAACTATCGTGTTTAATGTTTTGTTGAAGGTATCCAAGAAGAAGTAGAAACTCAAAGTTAGGCCGATGCATTTTGAAGTTTTGTTTCCTATTTCACTCTTTGATCAATTATCTTTTAGTGTACTGTATGTTTAGGTATCGATGGCTCACGCAGAAACGTTAAAAGGCCTGTTAATGTGAAGATTATTGTTTGGTTCAGTTTGGTCCACGCTTCTTTTTTGTCTGGTGGGTGATGCGAAGTTGAAAATTTGAAAACTGAGCAAATGAAATCATTTCAGTAGGTGAAATTGTATCGAAATGAAACCGACTGTTCTGCATGGAGAATTATAAGTTTCGTTTGTCTAACCCAGAAACGACAAGTAAACATCCCTAAATACTTTGAAATTGGAAAAGTAGTGAAGAGCTAAAGCAAATAAAGCCTTGACGTCTTTGAAGTTTAGCTCTTTACCAAGGTAGCAGATACGATAGGATAGCAACCATGCTAGTGTGATTGGGGTGTGATGTGATTTGTCCAATGTTTCAAAGAGTCGAGCTTGAGAATTGCTCTGGGTACCAGAGCCTCGAAAATTTAGGAAGGGAAAATTGAGGGAAGTAGGTCTTTGCCATGTGCCTGTAGCAAAGTAAATCACGGAAAGCTGAAGACTGGCTGAAGATGCCGGGGGGGGGGGGTACTTGGTATATTTGTCCGACGGAGATGTGCCGTTTTAAGGGTATCGTTTTCACCAATTTCTTCTAGCACGGGGTATATCAAAATAAGGCAATTTTTCTAGAGCAGGTTGTCAAAACATGCCAAAAGAGGATATTTTGCTAGATCAGGTCCTTTTTCGGTGAAACTTTCATGTTTTGAAGTATACTTTTTACCATTTTTTCTAGAATCTGTTATCATTTGGAGCAAAAAATTCTGGAGCAGGGTAAACAAAATTTTGTGGGCAGTGGGCACACCCCATACAAATTTAAGTCAAGTACCCCCCCCCTCCCTCCCCCTCTGGGGAAGCTGCCTAAAATCCTAACGACATTTGCTAGTCAGCTTCAATTAAATCCTTTGTTCTCCCAGTTGGAGAATTTTGCACTTTTGTCCAACCCCTGAATCTGCAATTTCACCCAAAGGCATTGGCCATGTGGAGAAAGCAGACTGCTCCCAAAAAATCGTTTCTTCATCGAAAACTCGCTCCAAAACTTCAGAAACTCGAGGGATATACTTGCCCCTGGCCCCTGGTTTATTTCTTCAGTCCGCCTTACCGTTCCGTTCCCATTTCGGTAGTTCCTGGATCCTCCTCTTCCTGAATCCGCCATTCTAACATTGGGGCAAGTCTACTCGAAGGGCATCTCTAAAAGTTGAAATCCTTGAAAGTTTTTTCTAAATTGACCCCATAAGCAAAGTTTTTCGTCCGAAATTTCACAGATTCTGAAAGTAGAAATCTCCCCCTCCCCCCACCCAAAGTAAGTCCCAGAACTAGAACTATCAACTACGTACGTGCTTGCTTCGAAAAATATTTATCCAAGGTACAGTATATGTTTTCAGTTGACTGAGCATAAGCCAATGTCTTCCTACTGGCAAGTTCTATCTCAATATCACCCTTTCACATTCCTAAAATATTTTTTCTCAAATTGTTTGCTTATCAGATGCCTTCTGGCCGAACATGAAATATTTGTTTAACCCTATGTAGCCTCACTACACAAGGACCCTCAACTTATGCTCATCTAATTGAAGTGAATTGATCCATCAGTCTATCAATAGCGATAACCCAGGGGCATGAGTGTCGATATTTTTCGATGTTCTTCTTTGTGTCTCATTTCTGATTCGTTTCTTTTCCTTATTCCCGATTCTTGATGTTTCTTGTTTCTGATGCGCAGCGAATATATTGGCCGATGCGAAGCAGAGCAGAAAGATGCGAACGAAAAGAGAGAAAAAGCGGAGGAGGAAGAGCGAGAAGAGAGAAAAAGAAAGAAGTTTTTTTCTCTCATCTCGCTCTTCCTCCTCCGCTTTTTCTTTTTCTCTCTTCTCGCTCTCCCTCCTCCGCTTTTTCTCTCTTTTCGTTCGCAACTTTCTGCTCTCCTTCGCATCGGCCAATATAAGGTTAAACACTTTACAATCATGTATTGCACATTTGGCACATGGTTGGCCCCCTAAATTGTTTATTTTGAAATTCTTGTTTTCTCCATATTGGCCTGAACCCAATCCACTCAAATTTGTATTATCAAATGCTGCAATAAATAACTGATGCATTAATTTCCAATCAATTTATAGATCTATCATTCCTTGATTGTTACAATTATTTTAATTGATTTCAGTCCATTATGACCCTATTTTAGATTTTAAATGATGCTATTAGAATAATTAGCACAGTAACTTTTCATGAACAGGAAATTTTACTCAAGAAAACACCTTATTCCATAATGATTGGTCATAAAAAGAATGATATGTAATATTTGTATCGTAAGGGCCAAGGAGGAAGATGAAAAACATGTGGAGTGACTTCACATATTTGGAAATTAAATCCCAAAAGGCCAAATACTAAGACTCGATCATGTTTTGAAGAAACAAATTAGACAGTCTAGTCGTTTGAATCTCATTTTCAACTCGTTGAGTTAAGAGTAAACAAGCTATCGTCTAGACTTATGACATTTCGTCCCTTGTTTCCCTGCGTTCTTTGATTTGCAGATATCACTTGCTCAATAGGGACTCGTACCATTACTTACAAAGTGGGCCCCCTGTGTCAAAATGGCCTAAACTAGCGGGAGTTCTCGTACCGGGTGAGTCAAAAAAAAGTTTACACGTTTGGTGGGCTGTGGAATAACAAGTATGTGGCTGATATTCAAAACTAAAAGTTTAATCTATCAGTCAAAGGTTAACTTAGATGAGAAAATTTTGTTTGGTAAAATCATTCATATTTAAGACCCAAGAATTAGAAAAATGCCTGTAAGGGGTTTGTATGGGAATCGAGAATTCCACCTTCCATTCTGGTCCGTGATTTACTTGCTATTGAAATCAAAATTCTATTTCTGAAACTGACTGTTGAATTGAATTTAAAATTTCAATGCAAAATAAACCATGGACCAGAATGGAATGTGGAATTCTCGATTCCCATACAAACCCTTTACAGGCATTTTTCTAATTTGTGGGTCTTAAAGATGAGTGATTTTACCAAACAAAATTATCTTATCTAAGTTAACCTTTGTCTGATAGATTAACATCTTAGGTTTGGATATCGGCCACGTACGTTTTATTCCACAGCCCGCCAAACGTGTTAACTTTTTTTTGACTCACCCGGTACACTCAACAAAATCGCTTCAAAGTCTGGTTTAAAGTGCTTCAACATTGAAAAGTAAACTTTTAGTGCAAAGAATAATGTTTTCCGGACCTACTCATCGCAAAATACATACCTTTTTTCAAGTAGTAATCTTCCTCTGTAGGTTCAAAATAGATCCATCGCAGCTACGAGAACTCTAGACCGTATCAACCGGTTTTGTAAGCAACAACAACAACTGTTTGAATAGCGCCTCCGTAATGGTTGAAAACTAAATTCTAGCAATTTGATTGGTCAATACGGCTCCACAACATATTGGCCTAAGTGGCCATACTTTAAAAGAGTAATGGTATGAGTCCCTATTGAGCAAGTGATATCTGCAAATCAAAGAACCCAGGGAAACAAGGGACGAAATGTCATAAGTCTAGCTATCGTCAACAAGGTATTATCAAGGTAGAAGCAAAACACTCGCAAATTACGATTTATCACGAAATGACCCTTGCCACCCCCATCAGTCACGTCGATTTCGTTAGACTCATTACCTTAGTCCCAAATAATGATACATTCCAACAACAGCAACTACTTTCAAGGTTTGACACACTGATCAGTGGTTTGATATCAATGACAGATTGTACGTGCCATGGCGTCATAAATTTTGATCTTCCGGTTTTTCGTTGCTTTTCACTGTTATTCTATTTTATTTCAACGAAAGAAAGTAAAAACACCTGTAGGATGGCTCATTCTGTTTCTCTTCAGCCAGTATCAGGTTCTTATAACTCAGCGTTCTAAAAGTTTATTATTTCGCCTTAAATAGAAATTTCTTCTGAAGAAATTTCTATTTCTTCATGTATCTGATACGTGATCCTTGCTGCCTAGAATGAAAACCCAAACAAACGGAATATAGGCCAGAAACGACTATCACATTGTAATCATACGAAATCGACTTTAGTGCCGCAATGGATTATGGTTTTAGCTATGGGTCTTTAATCAGTATAGAAATGTATCATCTGCACGGAGGATGTCATTCGTACTGACCTCGTTTCCAAACAGATCTGCTTTGTAGAATAATAGCTATTTCTATGTTAATAGCCAATCCAAGAACTGAAGAGTCCTGCAAATAGGAGTCGTATTTTGCATCAACGCTACTTCATCAGAAGGTGTTATGGCACAGTGGTGTAATCCTTTGACTTTGCAGCCAGAACAGTCAGGCGGACAGGGTTCAATACCCGGTAGGACCCCACCACTTGAAGCGTCATGACAAGGGGTTGTGGACTCGCTTAGCTCTTAGCTACTTCTGTGATCCCAGCGTTTGGCGCTAAAAACCGGAACTTCACCTTCATACTGTTTCCAAACCGTACGGTAAGCTATTGCTTAATCAGTTGTGTCAGACGAAAAGCAAGGATTGCCTGGAGCCCCTTCATGAATCTTCCTCCAGGCAAAAGATGGCCTAGAGCCGTTTCTTAAATCTCAGAATCTTACTGTTAGTTTTTTAGTCAAGGTTAATCAGGTCTGAAATTGATTTGTCCAAATTTTACCCGGCAATGAGATGGTTTTTCGATAACATTTATCAAATTTGGTTTCCACCATCTTTCCACAAAACCAGCTTGAGAGGTTTCCTATCATAATGTTTTATTTGGATTTGTTATCAGCGAATTTTCACGACTTTTTGTTGATTGGTTCAAGAGTCTTGCGTCATAAGTGGGAGGAATGAAATGTTTAAAGTAGCGGTTTAGAACAACCATCATCCTTATTTGAATTAAAATGATAGAGCTCGCAGGAAAATAGGCGAACGTCTGTTGACATGTAACAAGTCTGGTCTGAGGCCTTCGTCGATTGTTTTTAAATAGCCATTGTCACCCGACCCAGGCCTCTTTGCGGGCACGCTTCAATTTCAGATTATCTGATAAGAAATTTTACCAAAGTGGAAAATATGGTGGAAACCAACCCCTTCCCCAGGGCCCGTCCAGGGGCGGACTGGCACTTTTTTTCTGGGGTGGCGTTATGGCTCAGCAAGGGCCCGTAGGGTGCGGCCAGTCCTTGATTGGGTGCGGTCACTTGAAAAAACCCAATTTCACGAACTATCATAAAAGGTGATATGAATTTTTGCATTACTCAATCCGTTCGTTTGCGAGCAGGGGCGCACATTCAAATTTTGTTTGGGGGAGTGTCAACATGTTCTGGACCAACTAATTTTTTTTGGACCGACTGAACGCATAGCAAGCAGCAGTGTGGCCAGGGTAAATTAAGTGGAGGTATTGAAACGAGGGGGTCCCCAGGAAAATTTCTAGGGCTACGCCCTTTATTTTGGCTTAGAATGCATCTCCCAATATCATGCTTGCCTTTAGCGACAAGGAAACCTTGATCGTTTTGTGACAATTATGCAATAAATCATCGCACGAGGAAAATTTTTGAAGAAAGACCCTTTACTTTGGCTTAGAATGCATCTCCCAATATCATGCTTGCCATTAGCGACAAGAAAACCTTGATTGTTTTTTAACAGTTATCCAATGAATCAGAGCATGAGGAAAATTTTTGAAGAAAGATCCTTTACTTTGGCTTAGAATGCATCTCCCAATATCATGCTTGCCATTAGCGACAAGGAAACCTTGATTGTTTTGTAACAGTTATCCTATGAATCAGAGCATGAGGAAAATTTTTGAAAAAGATCCTTCACTTTGGCTTAAAATGTATCTCCCAGTATCATGCTTGCCAGTGCTAAAATGGAAGATTTGACATTTCTCCGAAAATTCTTACCAAACCTATACCCATATACCAAACCTATTTTCTCTTCGGTTTTAGAGGAATCTCGAGGACAATTTTTTGACAAAAATGGGCAGGGGGCAATTGCCCCCCCAACCCCCCCCCCCCCGTGGCCACGCCACTGTCCTCCTGAATGTTCTTGCTGCAAAGTCAGAGGATTACACCACTGCGCCACAACACCTTCTGCCAGTTTGGGAAAATGGAAGGCCCTTGGTTGACTCCTCTATAAATTGTACAGCAAGGTCTCTCTCTAATACGTCTAGAATGTTGAAACAGAAAGGTCAATCTAAGGCTGAGTAACTATGAATGTCAACTGCACTGGAAGGACTTTTTGGCGCTTGACAATAAAGGGGTAAAACTGCAAAATAAGTTGAACGAAAAGGGCCCAAACTAATGGGCCAAAAATGGGGATTTTTGCTTCACTACTGGGCCGGGAAGAGGGCCTACTGGGCCAATGGCCCGCTAGATATAATATTAAAAGATGCCCTGACTCAACGTGAAGAGGTGTTCATTTGGTTGGGGCCCAGAGACATTAGACGTGATAGCCATTGTTTCGAATCAGCTTTCGAAGCTTACGTGTATGGTTATAGATTGATGCTTAAATTCAAAAATTTCTCTTTATGAAGGGCCCGCTTTTCAAAATCATAAGGGGGCCCGGGTGGCGATCGCCACCTTGCCACCCGGGCCAGTCCGCCCCTTGGGCCGTCCCAATATGACAAAAGGCCCTGGGGACAAGGTTGGGTAGAAACTGAAAGAAAAGTCTGCTGTTGTGTCACTTTTCAACCACTGCAGTGTATATCTGTAGTTAAACAAGTAAATAAAGTAAAATATAAGCACTTTGATGCGAATTGAAATAAGCACAACGTTTCGAGCATAGCCCGTTAGTCGCAACAAGAATATTTTTTTAGAGAGTCTCAAACTGTAGCATGCCCGCAAAGGACCCTGGGTGGCAATGACTCTTTAAAGTTGTGATATTGTGGTCAGCCGTTTTATCAAGCAGTCTCAGTTCTGCTCAGCGATCAGTTTAATTCCTTAGTTAATTGTAAGTGTCACTCATTGTGGGAACTCGCTGACTACGTGCCCTTTCCTGCAATGAGTGGCACAAATAGTTGTATTGTTGCATGTTTCTGTTTTAATTGATTAAAAAGAAAAATTTGTGATATGGTGGTAAACTGCTTCCCTGAGGTCATTTTTGAGCAGCAACACGCTTTCGTGGAAGATGTTCTTAAACAGCTAACAGATATGATTTGGATGATGGCACAGTACACCTGACTCTCATTCGAAACGTGGTTGATGCCGGGAACCAGGCTCGTCGGGGGCTTAAAGGAGAAATTGTTCGATCGCTTGAAAACGAGACTTTGAACATCAAAACGAGGCTGAAAGCCGCAGAATTTGTCCGTATAACATCGATTTTTGAAATCAGCACCTCAAGATTGACCATATCCATCCTATTTCATAAATTTCGCCTGTGGGGGACGATACCCCCCTTTCTCCGCCTGGTCTAAAATGAAAATCTGATTTATTGTACGGCTACAGTGTAAACAGGGCCTTACTGTCATTTTGAGGCATCATAGATATTGATAAGTAAATAACGTATGTCCTCGATGGTTCACATGTGCTCAGTGTTTTTGAAATTTATTATCAGGTGATCATAGAGGCATTACTGGAGTTGTTGCTACTAACAAGCTAAACGAAGCAAGCAGAGTCCGGAAAAAGGTCAAGCCCTCCTCCAGATGCCAGTCAGACCTTCCTCGTCATATTTGATTTTATCAAGTCAATATAACCAGATTTTTCTAACTCCTCACATTACCCTTGAATTTAGGCACCAATTGTTGTTGCCAAAATAGCATAAACATTTCCCAGGTTCCTTATGAAAATGGCTGGACCTTTCTCAAATATGATATTAAAAAACAAACTCTTCTTCGGGCTCAGCCCCCGGGGCTCAGCCGTGGGGCCGTGACTTTTTCTGGACTCTAGAAGCAAATAATATTTTCTTTGCCAAGTCTCCTCTTCTACTGCAGTGCAATTCTTGTGAATTAATGATTTTTTTAATGTGTCATTTTATAGACGTGAGATGAACACAACATTGCTATTACAAAGACGCTGTTGATACCAAAATATAGAGAGGTGAAAAGTTGAAACAAAATATTTGTGATGTTGCGAATCTGTATTGTCGGGAGTGGAGGCGTTGGTAAAAGCTGTGTTACCCTTCGATTTTTAAAAGATGAATTTACTGAGGTATGGTCATTTTATATTCCATGGAAATTTAGATGATAAAGTTGCATAAAGGGATTACTCCCAAAGTTTCTCTTTGTACAAGATGTTACTCTACGAGGGGCCTCATGGGAGATCATGGGTTACAGGTTAGCCCCTTTTTGTCACAAATACAGTAAGAACCCACAAAAAAGAAACCATTTTGCAAATTTCCCATCAAACTTAAAGATATTTCTTATGAGGGTGCCATTTCTTAACAAAATCAGCGCGAGGTTTCTAAAAAGTTGTTTCTATTTTGCGGGTTCTTACTGTATTCAAAATGATTTGATAATTTCAAATTTATAGTTCACAAAGACATTTGTTGTTGTTGCTACCATTAATCTTTAGTTTGTTCAATTCAATTCATTGCAAGAGAGCTTCAAGCAGCATTAAAAGTTCTGAAGATTGTTTAAATGAGTTAGTTTTTCATCTCAAGTGAAGATCATTCCGTGAGTCACCAATAACTTTCCTATAAATGTTCACCAAATCGACTGAAAAACTGTAAAGAGCTTCGGGGGGGGGGGTACATAACATGTTCAGGGTATGGGTATGTGCCGCCCATATAGGTGGGTCATCATAAAAGTTTCGGCAATTAGAAGAGGTTAGCTTCTGACAACCGGGCGGCAGACCCCCGTCCATCCACAAGTTATGTGCCCCCCCCCCCCCCGC
>REGL01000263.1:54667-75386 GCA_004194395.1 Aurelia aurita complex sp. Pacific
GGGGGGGGGTTGGAAAATTTTTCAAAAGTTAATAAGCGGGGGGGACGATTATTCGGTACTTGAGAGTGTTCTAAGAAAGAATCTGAAACGAGCGATGTTTTGATGTATTTTGAAGAATTTTCGAATGTGCACAATAGTGGTAGAAGTTCTAATGTCATTTGATCGAACCTCGCATATAAAAATGGATAGAAATAACGCTCGATGCAGGCTCTTTCGTAGAATAGCTAAAGGGTCTATTCAGGTTTACTCATTTAAGATTTGAGAGACGACAGCAACTTAGAACAAGGTAACTAAGACTTCTTATAATTAGCCAGCCAAGAGGAGGAGATAAGGTTATAAGTCTACTGCTAGGCGACTGCTAGGTACTTCATCTTGTTATTCAAATAGATTCATTGATTCTTTTATGTTTTCCTTCAACTGTAATATGTTATATATCACAATTTAACCGTCCGTTAATACAATTTCTCTCTCTCTCTCTTTTCAGAGGAAACATATCAAACTGAGGTGAGTTTTTTCCCTCTTTATATTCAGCTTTAAAATGCTTTAAATTGTCGACAGATCATGTTAAGCAAAGTTTTAGATATTATTTGATCTCTGCTTGCGCGCCATGGGATCCCTTTCATTACAGCATACTTTCAGGGTGAGTAGATCATGGTCAATATTTTGTGCAATTCAAAATTGGCCTAAGGCACTGCAGAATTCGTTGCTATACCAATTAATTAAGTGTAACAAGCTTCACGCCTGAAACAATGCTGGTTTCTTACATAAGAAAGCGCGTTGTAAGATAGCTATATTTAGTTATGCCTCATGAGATAAGAAGATGATTGATCGAGATAAGAAGCTTTTAGAATATTCCAGCAATAATGTGTCATTCTTTTCAACCAGAAAAGCTATTTCCCATCGCGAACTTCTTTGCAACTTTGCTGATGCCATCTGACGCAAATAGCTTCAGAAATCGAAGTTCTTGGTTACATTATGTATTGTTAGGGGATGTGTGACAACGTACATTTTCGTTGTACGTTCTTTCCACAAAATACAACATTCATGGACATTTGTATGAAGCTGCCATTATGGGATGAAGTTGCCATGGGCAAGTTGCTATGCAAGTTGCCATACGATCACTAGTGGTTGCATACGTACTTTTCACTGGTGTGCAAACTCAAAATTTTGTTGGGAAGAATTTACAAGCAAATCAAAGTTTAACAATGTCATACATGATGTACAATGTTACAGTTACATGTAGCAACGTGTCCACACCATCATAGGTTTATTTGCGACCGAAAATTCAACGTAATTGAAGACTTACGATGCAAAATCGATGATGTAAATATTGCCATGTTCCCTTTTTTAAGGTTTGTAGCGTCATTTACTCATGACTTTTAAAACAATCCCTCCCCCCTTAATGGCCCAATGACGCTAAAGATATGAAAATGGAAAGTTGAAGGCCCCTTAGCTGATATTTCATATATTCGCATATTTTATACTTCATTCGTCAAAACTTGCTCGACCCTCCGTGTATTTCATTTGAGTTTTCACATAGATGATATATTTATTTTTATTCTATACACAGATGATATATTCAGGACGGTCACATGAAGTAGAAATCGTCGATACAGCAGGACAGGAAGAGTTCACATCATTTCTCGATTCATCTTTGGCGACAGGGGATGCCTTTATGGTTCTATATGCAATCAATTCCTTATCAAGTTGGAATGAATTGAAAACTTTAAAATCAAAAATTAACCTAGAAACTGAATCAATAGGAAATAAAAAAGTACCGATGATCGTCGTAGGCAATAAAAGGGTAAGATATATTCATTTTCTCTCATTGTTTATAATTTGTCTCGAATATTTTATGACACTTTTCGCGTAGCCTGTGTTCCAGACCACTTGGAAAGGAAAGTTTGTGCGTGCATACCTTTCCTTCTCAAGTGGTCTAGAACACAGGCTGTTTTCGCGTCGCAGAAGTTAAAGTTGATCTATAAATAGGACAAAGAAACGCCTACGCACGTAATTGCTTCCCTAGTGAAAAGATATGCACGCACGTGTCGGAATCATAAAACACAATAGTCTAATTTTAGACGTGCATATGCAGCTCATGAGTTGGCTATTTATCTTGTATTTTCAAATGACCTTAGGTAGGTAGGGGTCAGTAGAAACAACCTCTATACACCAGTGTATGCTTTTTGTAGCACGATATTTATTTTGTCTAAACCTCGTTGCCAAAATTTATCGCAACTTTTATGTGCGACAAGAATTCAGGAACGAATGACGGATATGACAGTGAGCTTGTCTTCTTGTATTAAAACAACATAATGCCTGAAATTTTTCTTTCTGTAACAACTAATTCTTGACTTTAGAAATTGGTAGGGCACAGTAGCTTGATGAAAACATCGAAGAACAAGGATTGCCACAATTGTCATTTTATATTTCATTAATTGACATGACAAATCCAGAGAAAAAAGGAGACAAATTCGAGTTCAAGTCAACGACATTTCCACCATTTAACAGTGACATTTAACATATGATTATTATATATATTATATAATTATATATATTGTAAATAGTAGGCCTTAATTAGCTGTAATTTTGCTATTCATTATAATAAATATGATTAGTGGCGACATTACATGATATAGTGTCACAAATATTAATGGAAATGTCGCTAACTTGAACTCGAATTTGTCTCCTTTTCTTTAAGTTTGCCTTGTCAAATTAAATAAAATTTAGAAGGACTGAAATATGAAATTATAAAATGATAATCGTCACAATAATCCTTGCTCTTCAAGACTGAATACACTGAAATTATCACATCTGCAGAAACAACAGGAAGGGACGAAATGAGAAAGAAAACAAATTTAGAAATATTTTGAACCAAAGAAAAAGTGCTGAAAATAAGGCAAAATTGATATTTTTGATATTATTGTAAGGTTACTTTAAAAGCCATTTCAAAACACTATATATTCTGGTATGTTGATTATCCAATCTTCTGGTATGTTGATTATCCAATCTTTGAATTATTTTCAGGATCTAGAAGACGAAAGAATTTCATTACCTGAAGACCCAGAGGATTTTGCTGCATCCATTAATGTTCCATATATTGAAACCTCTGCAAAGGTATTTTCTTATTCTTTGACTTTCTTCTTGTTATGCTTGGTAAATCGGAATTTATCAAAGGATTTATCCTTTATCATGTAAAAAATATGAACGTATTTGAAAAATTTATCGCCTCATCTGATAATGGTGTGTCAGATCATTGATTCTATTCCTATTTTTCTGCCAGTAGACCATATTCGTTAACGAATCACCAAAAATTTGCCTCAAATTAGATGTCACGTGACTTTACCATAACTCAGAATTACTCACACAAAACATTTCAATTGATTTATAGGCGGATATTTTCACGTAACAAGACTTTAAGTTTTTTTTACAACTTCACTGCTACTTTTTCACACGAATCATATTTTTCACACGAATCAAGTTGGGTATATGCATGTTAATTTTTGTTCTAGACTGGTTTTAACGTGAAGGAAGCATTTCAGATGATGCTACGTCAAGTGGCACTTGTTCAACCTGACTTATTAAATAGAAAACGTGTTCACAGAATTAAAGACGGAAAAGCAAAGGACTGTATTATTGTTTAGTTAGTTACGTTCAAATTCTTTTTAGCTATGGGGTTCATTTGCTGTTTCTTCAGCGATTAAAATTTATTTTCGGTACTTCTAATTGATGAGTAAATTTTTTTATTTCTGTCAGTTTAAAGGGAATAGATTTTACGGATAATACTCATTAGAGTTACAGGAGGGCTGTTGAAACGAGTAATAATGATAGTAATGTAAGCCAACCGTTCATTTTGCAGCAGAAGTAACAAAGGCAGCTTTCTGAATTTTCTTTCGAAACTGTCAACAACAAATCAGTACTTGTGCGATTTTGTCAATTTTCCCGAATTACTTTAGGGTATTTTGTATACAGCTAGGCAATATCTAGCACCTTTTCTTTGAAATCAGGACATTCCCACTATGCTCCACGTTGTCAAATTCATTCGAGAACGAACCAAAGTAATTCTATTCTTCATCATTTGCCTTACATCGAAATTTTTGTAAAAATAAGAAAAGCAGTTCCATATATCTAGCACCCCTCGTCAAGCAAGATTGCTGACCCGTGATTCTTTTTGTGGTCATTTTAAAAATTAATTCGACTTATTGATGGCAAGACTATATCTGTCCTTTTTAGTTTCTAGTTTTGCATTGCCATTTACTTTTCCTTAACAAAATACTGGTTTTTGAAGGTATAGTTTCAAGCAATGGGTCGGATGGAAATCCTGGAGATTGGGTTATTTCGTTCACTGCATTTGGAGCAAATTACCGTTGAGCGGTGTTGCGCTATCTGTATACATGAGCGATTTATCCTTTTGAGCTTCTAAATCTAAGATTCAATGGTTGGGGTTTCGTTGTTCAATGGCTAAGAGGATAGAACTGTCAAGATCTCACGAAAAGCTGCTTCTCACATGCTTCTCACATGGACTTTGTCAAACTATCTGCATTTTGGCCCTGCTAACTTTCGTACACTTTTCAATCGAGGGCTTAGATCTTGCAATCCTTCGATGAAAACAAATATCAATGCCAAGAACAGACATTGCAAATGAACGAGGAAAGCTCTTCCGTGAGTTATGTTTGAATCTATGAGGGCAAGAATGAGATGGAGAACAGTCATAAAAGTGGCCCTGTCTCCATATTGTAAATTAATCTGCAAACACTATTGTTTTAGGTGCGTCTCCATTGTTTTTGCAGTTTGTTTGGTCCGAGCAATCGTGGGATATATGAATGTTTGGTTTGTTCCTCTCTGAATTACAGAGATTTGTCTTGAAAAGGACGCTTTAATTTTGAGCAAAGGATGAAAAGTCTGTGTGATCAATCAAATCTAACTCATTGGATTTCCAGACCCATTTCATACATTATTCGTTAATGCTTCGTTAATGCTCTATTTGATTAATTGACTCTGATTTAATACCGTTTTGGTCGTAGTGGTTGTATTTAATGCTACATTCGTTGATATTTTTTGCTAAACCATGAATTGTTTCTTTCATTTGTCCCTCTGTTGCTAGACTGAATTGAATATCTTCTCTTGCACTGTCGTCAAAGCAAATCGACTCCACTCGACGAATAAAATAGTAAAGACAAGAAACCAGAAAACATGCAGTGCATTAACCAAATCAGAAAGCTACAAATTACGCTAAGCAAATCAGAGAGTTAACTAACATTGATAGTTGTAAATTGTTAGTTGTTCGTTTCCAAACAAGAGCTGCACAAGTATTATCAGTTTGTAGAAATTTTATAAATGATTTGAGAACCACAGGTTTTCCACAGGTTTTTAAACCTCTGAATATTTTGCTGACTCGCCCATTACCGATGCAAGGTTAACGAGGGAAATCTATAAATCAGTTTAATGTTGCAAGATCTCCAAAAGGACGATGTTCAGGGCATGTTATATGTGTTATGATATGAATTGGCAATATGAAGCTGATCAAGTAGTGAAATAAATTTATTTTCTTTCACATTAAGTTTGACACGATTGACTTTAATTTAACTTGATTGGCATGACAAGTTATCTTTCTTCACACATGCAAAGTAAATAAATTGCGTCGCAGCCGGTTTGTTTCTCACGAGCAACCAAATGTTTTTCAACCGTTCCTCCAGATCATAGCATGAATTGCGATATTGCGATAACCTTCCAGTAGCGGATTATTTACTCCATTTTAAAAATAGGAATTAGGCATACAGCATTTGACCTACAATGAAATGCGTTGATTTGCAGAAACTTTCTTTGCATTATTCTCCAGATTAAGCCAGGGAGGTTGGCAGATCGATGCATAGCAAGATTAGAACGTTTTTCCTTCCATGAAAAATTCAAGCATATTTTAATTTGAGAAAAGGGCAAAAACGATGATAGATGCAAAAGAAATGGATACGCAAAAGACGGTTGAAGGTCTATGATATTGTGGTAAGGAGAAGTCTGTCGATCGTCTCCTTCCGTGGATATAAAATTCTATGACTTATTTATTTTAATTGAATGGCTTAAAAGAAACTTTCGCTACTTATCTTCAATTCTGCCGTTGGACTTCTCAAAAATCTTGAATATTTCTCGAAAATACAACGTATTTCATATCTGAACTCGTTTCAGGATGTGACGTCTTAGAATTTTTAACTCGTAAAGCAAAAGAGTGACAGACTTGTGCTTGATACATCTTCATAAGCTAGTGTTTTCTTGAAAATTGTACTATGCTTCCTCCAAAAGTTTAGAAATTACAATCGTTTTAAGTTATTTTCAACATTCTTCTTGAACCAGAAAGGAGAAAAACTCAATAATTCTGAAAATATTAAAGATTTCTGAAAAGTCCAACAGTAGAATTGTAGCAATATTGTTAAAGTTTCTTTGAAGCTATTCAGTTTAAAGAAATAGGTTTTAGCATTTATACCAACCCTTTTAATGATTTGGAACATATGCTCTCGTTCATAGCTTCCGATACTCCTCCCTCAATGGAAAAGAGATGCCCCTAGCCTGCTGCCCTATGGTTTTCAATTTAGAAATTTGATAACGTCGCAATCTCGAACCAAGTCAAAATTCAATTCAGAAAACGCTGCAAACAAGATATGAACATAAAGTCATCAAGTCATTCATATCGTTTTGTTGTAAAGTACATCAAAATCCTTCCAAGCATAGATCTGTTTCAAGCCAGTCAATCAATATAGAAAGAAGTAATTTCGATGGGCTACTTTTCGGCTACTTTTTCAACGACAGGCAAGTAGCAAGGGCGAGCAAGGGTGAATGTTGTAAAACAAAAGATCCACCTCTCCGATATTACAAAGCGATTTGCTTTTCAGAAGAATTGATTTCACAGATTGCACTCAAAGAAATCAAAATAAACACTACATGGTCAGCAGCGTTGAAGGTGTGGAATCTATTCTTGAGGCTGCCAGATCGCTTTTTCTTAATCAGACTTATATTGTTTATCTTTTCTCTCACAAAATTCCCCTTTGCTGGCAGTTATAAGATAAATCGAAACAAGCATCCTATCAAAGTTAGTAAGATGAGGAAGAAAGGTATCTAAGAAACCCCCTTTCTCCCCTGGGATTTTAGGCCTATATCTTAAACAACGAATTGTGAAATCGAAAACATTTTCTTTTCTTCTTCGAAAATTAGCTCTTATCTTAGCAACAGGGAACAGTATGTTTCTGTTGATGGCCATAATTCTAGTAATCAAAAAGTTACATGTGGGGTCCAACAAGGATCTGTTCTTGGTCCACTCCATTTTCTCATTTATATCAATGGTATTTCTATGGCTTCATCTAAGTTATATTTTTATCTCTTTGCTGATGATACCAACATTTAATATGAGTCAGAAAATTTAGAGCAAGTTCAAAAGGTTGTAAACAATGAACTGAAGTTTGTTAAAAAGTGGTTTGATGCAAATAGGCTTGCATTAAATGTTGATAAAACTAAATTCATTATTTTCCATTCACTACAAAAGTCCCTAAATGACTCTGTTGACATAAGATTTGGTAAGCAACATGTAAGAAAAGCAAAGTACGTCAAATTTCTTGGTCTTCTCCTGGACGAAAATCTTTCTTGGAAGTATCATTTGAACGAACTCACCAAAAAGTAGAGCTACTGCCTTTGAAAACTGTTCTGCTCCATCTTCTGCTATTTTTCTCCTTAACTTTTGTTTGTCTATGAATCTGCAAATGATCTCACCTTCTTGTTTTGTGAGTTTTTTTATTTGCTTTCACATGTTCATCAACATGATACCAGGCAAGCTGACATGAAAAAACACTCTGCAAATATGGCTTGAAATCTGTCAGGTATGCACGTGCAAAATCTTGGAACAACATTCCTACCTCGATCAAACAAGCATGTTTTGCAATAGCGAATTAACACCAACTTCTGGAATATACAATAGAGATCTTTATCGATTTTATTTTCATTCATCGAAGGGGACAGATTGTTATCCATCAAAGTCATAAGATCTTCATAGTTTCAAGTGATGACTTTCTGCAAACTGAATTGAAGCATATTTTTTTCGAACATTGCCTAAGTTTTTAACTGAGGGGTTAACCAGAGAAGGAAAAGTAGAGAAGGAAAAGTACTTTTCCGTTGAGGAGGAGTTTGAGGCTGCGCGCAGGCTACTAAGGGGGTGCTCTCTCCTCGATTAGTTTATCCGTTTATCCAAAGACCATGGTTATCTATTGAGAGAGCTCCCCTGCAAGAAATTCGTAACATGCAAATCCTTCCTTTGTTTTGTATCGTACTTAATTGTTTGTTGTTGTTGCATTTTTGAGTATTCGAATTTGTATGTAATGCAATTTCAAAATTAAAGGAACTGAACTTATGAAACCAGGAGGAAACTCCTTTGCAGAATAAATCTCTTTCCCCCTTCGTTTTGTTGGTTTCGCCAATAAGAGCGCAACCCTTAGCAACGACAGCCTGAAACAAATGCAAGAATTTGATTGGCTTATTGTAATACGTCATGAACATCCTGCAATTTGATTGGGTAATTGGAGGTCTCTTGACAATAGGAAATTTATTCAAAGTGATTTGTCCTTTGGGAATTGAGAGCAAGTAAAGAGAGGCGAAGGATTGATACTTCATTTGATTTCAAACAGAAAACAGCCGATCGATCGATTTTACATTTATATTTAATACATTGGAGACAGATGTGGTGGAATTAGTCGCCATGACTGAGGATCAAGAACTGGGAAATGCTTGCGAATTTATTAAAGGTGATTTTATGGTGGAATGTTGCTGTTTTCATATGCAGAAAGAAGGGAGATAGACATGGCCTTACTACATCCACAACAAAACATTCGATCGACATGTGACTCAATTTGATCTCAGTGCATTGCTTTGATATAAATTATGATACGTACAAGATAAGAAATCATGAAATTCTGCGATCGCAAATTTACTTATATCTTATGCAGCTGGCGAGGAACTGTTTCTATCAATTCACGATGAATGCCCAGTCAGACTCAAAATGGCTTGCAAAATTTAATCCCATTTGTTGACTCAACAACAACTTTGATTCATGTTATGTTCTCCTTCTTCCTCTTCACATCACACTTTTGTGGATCGAGTTTATTGATTTTTCTCTCCTTCATGTCGATTTGTTACAGAGATAAACCGGGCACTTAAGGATATCATAATCCAGAAGGGGCACTTAATTATACGCAACGAATTCATCCTGTGTGATGTGCGGAGACAAATCAACTACACAAAAGACAACTGATTCTGATTCCCGTCTGTTTTATATTTCAGATCGTTTGTACTTCGCAACTTTCAGAATAAAACCAAGAAGTAATGCTACAACTCATTATTTCTGCATTGATGATGAACTTGTTTATGAAAAGTAAGTTTGTTTTATTTTTATCACGAATATATTGTGCCTAGGCTAAAGTGTCACTGATGGGGATCCATTCTTGTTTTGTTTCATTCAAAGCCCTACGTGTTACTTTTGTCTTTCTTTCCAAACAAATATTTTCAACTGAGCTCTGCACATTTTTTGCATTCAGTAATCCTGCTGATTTGATTTCTTTCAGCTTCTATGCAGATTTTGGTCCTCTGAACTTGGCCATGCTCTTCAGATATTGCAACAGGCTGAACAAAAAATTAAAGGTGAGAATTTCTTTTGTTTATTACCAATACCCCTGGGGACCTCATTAAGTTCTTGTTTCTTTATAAAGATTACCTTCAAGACACTTTGAGATTTCTTTTCAAAATCTTTTTTGAAAGGGGTTCTTGATATCTCTTGTGACTGAAAGAAAAGAAATTAATTTTTCCAGAAATTTAGGTTTGAATAATGAGAGATGGAGGACTGGAGGTATTCCTTTTGAAACAAGAACTGAAAGAACATGCACATATTTTTTATAAGAAACTAAGGTCCGGGGCTGGTAGGCAGTTTCTTAAATTTTTGGGCCTTTTTGCTACCATCACTTTATCATCATAACCATCATAACCATCAGCATCATTATCATCATCATCAATTTATTTGTAAACAGTAGGTGAAAGAAATAATTGTGGTTCTAACTGCAGTTAGTTGAAGCCCATAAACACTCTGTAACCAAAGAAATTTGCAGGGAAATCTACTGTATCTGAAGATGAGTGCCTGCTGAAAACAATTATTTACAGTATTTGTTATATATGCAATTCTATTTTGGATGAAATCTGTGAAGCCAAAACCAAAGAATTTTTGTTTGGATTCTTTTCCCCCAATGATGACATCTAGCTTTCTTCCGTAAATCTTGTCTTATTTGATGATGTAAAATATTGTGCTTTGAGAAGTTCCTGAGAATGCAAACATAAAATCAAAAATAAAAAATTTTCTTAGACATATGATCAATGATGCCACTGAAAGGACTCCTCGTCCAGAAAAAATATTGATGTCCTGCCAAGAAAATTTGTTACCCTATTGAGTTCAAAATTAATATTTTTGCCTGCTTTGTTTTAGTTGTTTCCTATCAAAATCCACCAAAAAATGACACAAGCTCCATCATGCTAATGGGTGTCTGAAAAGTACTCGTGTTTGAAAAATCACACAAATGTTATTATAAGCCCAATCTTCAAATTTCTTTTTTTGGCAAGTAGATAAAAGACCAAATTATTTTTCTGGGCACAGCTGATCTTTAGATTTGTTTTTAAATTAGTGAATTTAGCTCTTTTTGTGCTGCCTGTCTTTCTTCATCGTTCTTCTTCTGATCAACATAATAAATGTATGATTTTGAAATTCTCTCCAGTATTATTTTTTAAGGTGGTCATCACCAGGGAGTGGATATATACCCTAAAACTCATGTTGTACACAGCACTGTAGCATAGGCAAAGAAGTAAGGACAAGGGAAAGAACTAAGAGCACAGATTCATGTGTTGACAATTCAATTGACAAATCACATCATCGTCATAACTGCATAGCAATAAACACTATTTTGTCATTTCAATGGCTTTCCTCTTCTTTTCAAAGCGATATTTTAGGGTTAATTCCAGAAACTTTGATGTCTGATGTATAGAGCATACAGTAATAACCAGAAAAGATCAATCTTTTTTTCTACTAGCTTGGAGATTTTCAGATTAATAAAATTGAATTTGTGGTAGGAAGAAATGATAAACATTGAGAGAAGATCTAGCAATGATCCACCACCTGCCATTGAACAGTAGAAATGTTTTTAGAAGAAATTTGATTTCACCTGCTATTGAATGAATTGCTTTTGAATCATGTTTTAAACCATACTGGTTAAATTCAACTGCTTCAGATTAATTAATGAACAGATATATCAATGCTACCGTCAAATGTCACCTGTTGTGTTTAAACTTAGTGGTCATCCCTTGGCAGATAATTCCTTGAATGAATGTCAAGTTAACATTTTGTAGGAATATTTCTCACAGACTTTTGCATTAAATGATATGGAGAGGTTTTTTTCAGCTATTTATTTCTCTCTTTGTTTGGATCTCATATGAAGTTTTGCTTTGACCAGTTTCAGATGCTAATATCTTAGCAAATATTGTGATTCTGACGAAATTCATACAAATTTCAAAAGTCTGATTTCTTGTGATTCTGCAGACTTCAAAATATTTTAATCAATGAGAATGCTCTTGCAATAAGTACAGCACTTTTGCCAGCTCACTGTTTGATTATTTTTGTTTCAAGAGTTGAAATATGTTTAATTCTGTACATAAATGACTGAGCTGTTTTTTTTTTCAGAATTCTGAACTCAACTCTTCACTTGTTATTTTATCATTAAAAGTCCTGGTAAAGCAAGGTTAGATAAAAACAACCGATATTGCCAGATGATTTTCATGAGATGGTTTTTGAGTCCTGTTCGGTTTCGACCGATTCGCAAAAGATTTGTCAAGATATACCCATTGCTTTAAAAAGTTCCATTACTACAAAAGACTCTTGGCACTGAAACTCTCTGACCCCTTTTATCTTTCATGCTACCATAATTTTGCGATTATTTTGCCGTAATTTGGCTGACAGTCCAACAGGCATCAGGTTCTGCCTTTGATCTTCAAGCCTTGCTGTTGATTAAAATTTGACAGCTTGACTTTCTATATTTTTTGTCCTTGTAGTCTTACTCACTTGCAAAGAAGAGAATCGTTCATTATACATCATATGACAGTAGAAGAAGAGCCAATGCTGCATTTTTGGTTGGGGCATATGCCGTAAGTAAACCATTATGTCACCAGGTGTAGCTCTTATTTCTTTAAGTTTTGTAGTTTGTTATTAATGTGTGGACAAGTAATGATTAAAAGAATTATTTTATTTTATTTCTATATGATTTAGTTGCATTCACATTAAATGTGAAATAAAAAGGAATTTCGTTTTAAAAAACACAATTTTGATGCACAACTCTCACCAAGAGTTTTAAAAAATATTAAATTCAGTTTTTGTAAAAATATTTTGTTTAACCAATCTCATGTTTCATATTCCATTGGCTAATTTTTTCTGTGAATCTATCATTATATTATTGCCTTATAAATTAGTCCCATAATCTTTAGTATTTTTAAAGACCTCTTTTCATTATACCACCTGAGCTGTCACAATTATTTCTCTTCGAAATTTCTTAAAATCATTTCAAATTATTGTGTAGGTTTTAATAATTAATGAATTGTGAAGACACTGGTAATTATTTTCCTGTTGATAAAATTCTAAGAGGAATATGCAAAATTGTGATTATTTTGAGTTGACGTAGACCGCACTACTTTATCATGCATGAAAACAAACTGTGAATAAATTAACTCTTCCGTCAAGTAAGGATCTTAGACAAAAAACATAGGAAAAGTCCAAATTTCTTGCTGCAAACTAATATTCCAGTACTCTAATTTGGTATGTACAAGACAAGTGTTGATTATGCTTTCTTGCCTTAGAATATCTTTGAGAATTATTGAAGGTAATTGGCAGTGTTAAAAAGTGTTCACTGTTCGTGAACAAGGGCAATGGGCAACGGTGTATTAAAACTGATATATTGGTTCTTGCATGTGCCAAGGAAGCAAAATGTGCTTGGATATTTCTATAAATGACCATATTTATAACCTATTGCCTCTTGTTAGAAGATTCTCAGAGTAGAATCTTTTATACCTCTCTCAGCAATTCTTTAACCAAGAACTCGAGAAAATTCTTGTGATGCTAATGTACACAAATGTAAAATGAAACAGATGTGAAATCCAACAATGGTCTTTGTTTGCACAGTTCTGTTCATGTTATGTGTTTTATCTGCACTGTCTCCAAAACAGCCAACCATACAGCTTTGATTTTCCTTCACAAAACAGTGCTAATTGCCATTGCCACTAAAATTGAATTATTTTTTGCAAGAAATTCTTCTCTCAGGTCACAGAAAAATAACAAAATTCAAGTACTGGAAAAATAGTACCCCTTTAATAAACTTTTTTAATTCCTCTGAAGATTTTTATAATGCCTGTTAGCATTAAACTGAAATTGAAACTGAAAACACGTCTAAGAATGTCTACTACAATGTCTAAGAATGTCTACTACAATGTCTAAGGATGTTTCCAAAGTGAAAGAATGAGTTTAAAAGAAGAAACTTATTTCCAGTGCTAAATATCTCCATACTCCAGTGAATATTGCAGAACATGATCTCCCGGAAACTTCTTGTTCCGTGGTTTCTGGTGTTTCTGCGAGTTATTCGGACTTGGTCCTTTACCACTTGGTACCACTGGGCCCCTGGGAGAGGGGATGTGCTGCTTTTAAAGGTATCTTTTTCACCTGGTGCTAGATGTGAAATGAAGGGTATTTTTGTAGAGCCAGTTGCTGAAAGGGGAATTTTGTTCGCAGGTTGTTGCTGGGTTTGATTTTTTACGGTTTAGAGTATTCTTTTCAGCGATTCTTTTTGAGAGTTGGCTATGGGTTTGTAGGGAAACACAATTTTTTGGTGTGCATACCCCAGTACAAATGAAAGTGAAGTACCCTCCATGTAATCGAGGAATACATATACAGAGACGTGGCTTCATAAAACTAACAATAAAATATTTGCCAAGGTACAGGATGAATTCCCTACCGATAAATGCAGGGTGAATTTGAAGAACCTCCTGAGAAACTGCTCAGAATTTTTTAATCGTCAAAACCTGATCATCTTTAGAAACTTCAGAATTTCAAGTGATTTCAGGTGGTTTCAATTTTATATCATAGGGGATCTTACCGGACATCTAATGTTTTTGGACGGACTTGGTACTTATGAATTGGAATTTGATTATAGTGCTCGTTTTCAGGTAATCTACTTGAAATGGACACCAGAAGATGCATATAGACCTCTTGTGAGTGGATGTAATCCCCCATATTTGCCATTTAGGTAAGCTAAATTTCATCTCAAATTAGATGTCACCTGAGATTTGCGATAACGGAAAATTCCTTTGCAAAACACTTCTACTGGGTGTCCTAAAAAAAGGTAACACATTTGATGGGGACTAGCGATGAGAGTATAAGTCGAATCGATCCCAAATAAGTTTTGAAGTACTCTTCGATAGTTAACTTGAAGATCAATACCTTGTTTGTTGATATTGGCGCATTGAGAGTTGAAATAATAATCTCGAAAGCCAAAATTTGCGTCCATCTACAAACCAGAGCTTTTGGGTTTGACCTAAACTGCTAACGCGTTGGTTAGGGAATCTCCTCAGTCAAAGACATCTTTGGACAAGGATCGGTCCTTTGGGTACCCGTTTGAAAAGGACGTAAAAAACTGAAAACTAACAAACAATTAATGAATATAGTCACCAAGGAATATTTTTTTCCAGTCAAAATGCATTTTCAAAAGTGCACCAAGCCAAGCACGAAATGAGCATTTTTTATGTTCCCTTGGACATATACAATTGCTTGTTTCGTAATAATTTCGTGAAAGATGATGAAAAAAATATTTCATTCAAGCAATGAAGATTGCAAGATAGTCTATGTGTTAAAGTCTACGGGACTTATTTCGCTGATGAATAACTTTTCTCAGGCAGTTGTAATTTAAAATTTTTGTAGAATCAAGAAAGATGTCTCTGCGGGGCTAAATTCTTGAATCTGATTGTAAAGTTCAGAGTCAGATTTCCACTAAAATGTGTTCCTAAGCACGAGGTTTCTTGTTTGTACTTGGCTTGTTGGCCATGATTGAGGAGATTCCACGGTACAGCGAGTTAACAGCTTTGGCCAAACCCCAAAAGCTCTGGTTTGGAGTAGGAGGCAAATTTGGACTTTCAAGATTAATATTCCAACTCTTGATGCACCAATATCAACAAATAAGGTATCAATCTTCAAGTTAACTATCTAAGAGTACTTCAAAACTTATCAGGGGTCGATTCAACTTAAATTCTTATTGCTAGCCCCAATCAAATCTGTTACCTTTTTTTTGGGACACCCGGTATTGTTGTTATTCGCGGGCATTTGCAGGTGACATCTAATTTGAGACAGACTATAATCTTATATGCAAGTTCGACAATATAGGTAGAAATGCAGTTTAGGAATGTCATACAACGTATAAATTCTTTTTATAAAAATTGCAAATAATCTATGGCATGGTTTGAAATTGCTGTAAGTTTTAATATCGCTGAGGAAATTTTTGTATTCATCTATTTGAAGGCAAAAATTGTATTGGCAAACCTTGGTTATCAATTATCATGACTTTTGACTTCAGGATTACATCCAAACCTCTCCATTATTCAGACCATTGTAAATTTGTTCGGGCTATGTTCAGATCGAGGGCCAAATCACTCCAAAAATCTGGGACACTATCCTAAAAGTTTTAAAATTATTGACAATTTTGAAAATCTCGAAAAAATCATGAAAATCTTGAAAATCTTCAAAGATCGTAGAAATCCCAAAAGAAATTTTCGAAAATCTCAAGAAATCACAGAAATCACAGAAATCTCTCACAGCAATTGATACAAATTCTCAAAGAATCTTTCAAAAATTTTGTGAAAATCCCAAGAATCTTCGAATCTTCAAAATTCCTGCAAAATTTCGACAAATCTTTGAAGATTCTGAAAATCTGCGAAAAATCTTTGTCTTAAAAGTCTTAAACACTCGAACTATCGCAAAATCACGAAAATCGCTAGATTCGTTGAGAAACCTGAGATTTTGAAAATCCCTTAAATGTCGTATGTCGTTTTTGCAGTGATTTGCCCATAGATTTAGGCTTATCTTCTGAAAATGTCCTTGTCTAAATCAAAATAGTATAACAGCAGTATGTACGCAAGCAAGCCAACGAGCCATAACACGCTGAACATTGTCAGAACTGTTTCATATTCAGAATGTGGCCACAATTTTATGAAAAGAGGTGAAGATAACTGAGAAATTTTGACTTTAACTTTTACAAACTACTCGATCCAGAAAACCCAATAATTGCTGTTTGACTGTATGAAGATAGCTTGAAAATACTTTGACCGATAAAGCATATTTTGAAGTGGTTCTTCAGCCAGTTTTCAAAATTACCTTGTCAACGCGAAAGTTATACTTGGCTAGTAGTGGTTCTATCAATGACCTGAATCCTTCCAAACGAATTACCTTGTCAACGCAAAATTTATACTTGGCTAGTAGTGATTCTATCAATGGCCTGAATCCTTCCAAACCGCAAAATCATCGAATGACCTAACAAAATTCTTGTTTTGCATTGAAGGATGTTTTCATTGCTTTTATGCAATTGACTCTATATAGCTTCACTCACTACAAGCCACAATTGAAGTCCCAAACACCAATGCGTTAAAATCTCTGACCAACTTCAAAATGCTTTGTTAGCTTCCGTTCATATTGCACTGATAACATCCTCCTATTGATAATTTCATAGCCACAGAAAGTTGTTGCTGTGGAAAGCCTCTTTTAGGCTCTGTGATTCTGTGTGTTTGTATTTTGAGGGCATTTTTAATACAACAAAACCAATTTGAAATATTTTGATAGAATTTAGAAAGTGGATATTCGTCACAAGAAGAATTTGATAACACTCCCTTTTTTCTGTCCTTGCAAATTATTTAGAAAAATCAAGCTGATCAGAAGCGATCCGATAGTGGTCCTCGTAATTTCTTTTGTCTATCTATTTCTATTTCTAGAAACATTAGAAATCTTCTTAAACACCTGGATGTTCATAATAAATCTCCTTTTCAGAATACCTTTCGAAATTAATCAATTTTGCTATTTACATGTGCAGTGTTGTTCACTGCATGCAAATTAATCTTCAACATGCAAATTTTACAGGCAGCTGTTGTCGTCTTATTTTTTTACCATGCATTTTTTAGCCTCGTCAAATATAGAGCACCAATAATTCTATTTCAAGCTCTTTTTGGCATATTTTGAAATGGTCACCATGACATGCTGCCACTGAAACGAATTTGCTTCTCTGATGTTGCAAATACGCCAAGGAGACCCTTGAGGCTTGACGCCCGACCTAGCTCGAGACGAACATTTTATCTATGAAGCAAACTAGTTTATCTTACAGCTTCTGCAGTTAAAGTTGCACAAGTCAGATCTCTTCAGACCGACATAAATCGTCCGACTTACTCGAATATCTGTCTTATAAAATCTGATTTAGGCAAATGATTTAGAAGAATTTATACCTGTGGATCTGGGATTGTTTTTTTTTGTTCAATTCATGCAAAGTCTGACTTGTGAGAATCCGATAGAAATATTTCTATGTTTACATCTTTTTACAGGGATGCTTCTTTTGGTAATTGTACTTACAATTTGACAATTTTAGACTGTCTAAATGGCATTTATAAGGTAAGGTTTCGATCATTGGAATTAGATCTTATAAAGTCAAATTGCTGGATCAAAATATTCTTCAGCTTTTAAGGGTGTACTTTTTTAGTCCCCTCATTAATTGCAATGACTTGGATGCTTAGCTAAAGACCTGGACGACAATACGGTTGCGGCCTCTCTCACTGTTGTGTACATTGAAAACCCGTCGGATTTCTACAAAATGAATGAAAATATTGCTCAGTCCAGACTCTTCTATGGAAAGAATAGCTGAATGGGTTGGCGCTTGCTAAATGGGTATTCGTAGAATAGCTAAAAATTGTATGCTGCGAAAGATCTGTGTTATTTTCAAATTCATTATTAAGAAGGAGTGGCATGTGGTATATCGTTAAGAAATCCACTTGAACAGAAGGAAGACTTTAAGCAGAGGATATTTTTATTTGTGAATCCTATTTTTTGCCTCAGACTGTGTAGAATAAAAGCATACAACTCATTATACCATTTGAGCTTATTCAATAACAAAACAGAGCTTTTGATCACAATCCAAGCACTCTNAGAAATATTTCTACGTTTATATCTTTTTACAGGGATGCCTCTTTTGGTAATTGTACTTACAATTTGACAATTTTAGACTGTCTAAATGGCATTTATAAGGTAAGGTTTCGATCATTGGAATTAGATCTTATAAAGTCAAATTGCTGGATCAAAATATTCTTCAGCTTTTAAGGGTGTACTTTTTTAGTCCCCTCATTAATTGCAATGACTTGGATGCCTAGCTAAAGACCTGGACGACAATACGGTTGCGGCCTCTCTCACTGTTGTGTACATTGAAAACCCGTCGGATTTCTACAAAGTGAATGAAAATATTGCTCAGTCCAGACTCTTCTATGGAAAGAATAGCTGAATGGGTTGGCGCTTGCTAAATGGGTATTCGTAGAATAGCTAAAAGTTGTATGTTATGAGGAATCTGTGTTATTTGCAAATTCATTATTAAGAAGGAGTGGCATGTGGTATATCGTTAAGAAATCCTCTTGAACAGAAGGAAGACTTTAAGCAGAGGATATTTTTATTTGTGAATCCTATTTTTTGCCTCAGACTGTGTAGAATAAAAGCATACAACTCATTATACCATTTGAGCTTATTCAATAACAAAACAGAGCTTTTGATCACAATCCAAGCACTCTCAATAAGCTTCAAAACCAACCAACCCAAAATCTAAGCCAATTATCGCTTGTTTTTTCTGTCATAGGAACATAACTGTCGATTTGGTTTTCTTTTTTGTTCTATAAACTAATCCACCTTCTAATTTCATAGAAATGCAAATTTTAGGCTTCGTTTTTAAAATAAGTGTTTTGCATCAGTTGAGGGTTAAAGATAACAAAATGCAAAATATTTGAAGTTTCTTTGTTTCATTTCTAGACAACCTACATATTTTTATCTGCATCGTACATTTTCATTATGTGTTCAAATTTCGTGCACACAGACAAATTTATTTTTGTTGAGAGGTTAGGGTTGCTGCACAGCAGTGAGACAAAAAATCAGTTGAAATTTTAGGTTCTGGAACTGCTTTCTGTTATTTGCTCCCATAGCACGTTATTCGTACTTTATGCTGTGTTTGAAATTTTCATTCTCTGACAGACCATATTTGCCCCCAAATGTTCTTACTTCATGTGTATATATAACAAGAAAAGAGGTTGTGAATTTATTTTTTCTGTTTTTAGGCCATGGAAAATGAATTCTTTGACTTTTCAACTTTTGATGTTGAAGAATATGAACATTATGAGGTGACTATTCTCAAAATGTTTGTTTTTTTCTTCTTGATTTTACACTTGGTTCGAAACTCTGTGATGTTCAAAGAGATTTCTTTGGTTTAGTTTTCCTAAACTAACTGTTGAATACAGGATGCCTAGAATGAATTCTTTCTCTCAATGTAACGAATATGCAACAAAAGGAATTCTCACCAGTTATGATTTTCTTGATTCCTTGGATCTTCAATTATGCATTAGCCTGGTACAACCTGATGAAGTCGTGTGGAAGCTTACGGGATTATGAACTGTTTGATATCAATTTGAATTATAGCTGAAACCAGCGACCATTTGGCGTAAAAGCTTCGGTAAAAGAATTGGTTCTAATTTCATTGTTCTAATGTTATGATTTTTTCAAGATCCAAGCAGCATTGCAGACTTTAATACATTGGCTTCCCACAATTTCTGCGAGAAAAACAGAATAGTATGTTTGCCTCTCAAATCATTGGATTTCGTTTCAGTGTGATATCCTCTGATATTGTGAAAAACTCCATGCCAATATTATAAGAATTCTTCATCGAAATATTCATACAAAATGCTTTTCTTGAAACTGTAGATGCAGCAAATAATTGACGTTTTCCTTTTATTTTCTATCTTTAGAGAGTTGAAAATGGTGACTTAAATTGGATTGTGCCTGGTATGTGAAGCTTTGTCACTTATCTTTCAACATTTTTGACATTTTTCTTGAGCTTAGGAACTTGAGTATTTTTTAATGTAAGATTGTTGAGCATATTATCTTGCTCTGTGGCCCATTTCAAGTGAAACAAAACGAAAGAAACTCATCCTGAATGGAAGAATGGATTAGTGAAAATGTTCTAGTCTTTTCAAGCAGTTTTCATTTTCGATTTTTTCAAATTTCAGGAAAATTTCTTGCATTTGCTGGTCCTCATGAAAAGAAGAGGATTGAGAATGGTATGTATTTAAATTCATGATTCAAGATTTATCAAATGATTCTACATTTCCTTTCTCTTTCTTTCTTGCCTCTGTTACTATGTTGTTACTTCTTTAGTAAACCACTTTAAATTGAATCAATGCGCAATAAGCGTGATGTTCCTGAATGAATCCAAGCGTAGGAAACGAATATAACTAATGATACCGGGTGAGCCAGAAAAAAGTTCCCACTCTTGAAAATTCATAGCATCAAGAGTACTGAATGGATTGGAATGAATCAATATTTGCTTGACAGCCAAAA